>PVLC010020277.1:0-29515 GCA_004027655.1 Graphiurus murinus | reverse complement strand
TAATCATATGCTTTTTCTTTTGGTTCAGATGTGTAGTACCCTACTGTTTTTATTCCTTAAACACCTTCTTGTTATTTTGCTGTGTAAACTTATAAAACTCTTTGCACCTTCATACCTTCTCACCATCATTAATTTTCCACGATAGCTGCTACTCAAGGAAACTTTACGCAATTCACAAACTAGAGGTTTATTTTACTAAGTTAGAAAGTCTCTGGTAAATAAAAGTCGCAAAATAGTGAAGAGATATTTAACGTAGCATGCTGACACTGTGGCTTTCAGTCTTATTTCTTAGAGGCCTGGTTCAAAGGGGCTGTTAGATAGTAGATCAGCTCTGATAGTTCTAAGTGTGAGAGTTAAATATCATTGAATAAAAACATTAGAACTGTTGAAATTATATTAATTATATTCTTCCTATTTGGGGTAAAACCCTTAATTCCAGATTCCAAAGTATGGTCTAGAAATATCACAAAGGCTATAGTCCTAGTTTCTTTGACCTTTGCAAATTCAATAAAGAGTTATTTAAAAAAACTAAACTAAAATACCCCTTCAGTGAGTCCTTGAGCTTTTTGGATTTCCTAATGCTTGACACAGCAGCCACTACTATTCTAGAAAAATAATCATAGCACAGTGATTTGCAGAGAAGATGTCCACTTTGATGGACAGAGCAGGCTTTGATGTGTTAGAGTAGGCTTCTTCAGATGTACAATTTCTTTTCCTTTTGGTATTTTATTTTATTTATTTATTTATTTTTATTGGTGCATTGTAATCATACATCTTAATGAGATAAAGCTGGTAGAGGCATACATGCACACATCTCTCATTTAACCCTTCCCCAATTCCAACCCCATTCCCTCCCCCTCCCTCCTTCTCATGTTCAGCTTAGTGATTGATTTTGATTACATTTGTGAATGTACATCATGTGCATTAGGGTGTTCCTCTCTCCCCCCCTCTCATCACCTTCAGTTATATCACCTTCTTTGCTCATGTAAGGTTTCTCCTTGCAGAGGTATGATTTTTAAGCAAAGTCCTAAATGTATAGAAGAAGACATACAAAATAACACCTGAAGAGAGACATTTTACAGTCATAGAAATATTAAGTCTATATAAAGTTCCTATAGGGGATTGAACATGGAGCATCTAAGGAATAGAGAGAATGACTTTGTGGTTGGAGCAAAAAAGAAAGAATTGAAAGAGTTAATGTGCATAAAGGTACATGGGGCCAAATCCTGTGAGACCTTGTAAATAATGGTGAGGAATCTGGTTTTTAATTTAATTGCTATAGAAGTCATTGGAAAGAAATGGCACTATTTGATTTCAGTTTGGAGACATTATACTGGCTGCTAATGGATTATGTTGGGCCAAGAGTAGAAACAGAGAGACCAGCAAGGCTGTTGACAGGCAGTTCAGGGTAAGATTGGAAGAGTTTCTTAATGAGAGGCTGCTGGAATTTGCATATACTTTGCAGCTGACGAATTCAAAGCTGAATATGGTGTTATGAGAGAAAGCAAAGATGAATCCTAAGGTCAAGGCAGAGCTTCTCAGTTGACAGCAATACCATTCGCTTATCTGGGGAAGAGTGACAGAAGAGACAGAAGAAGACATTTACTATGTAATGTCACCATCAGCTTGAAATCAGTTACTACATGGTAAATATTCATGACATTCTTTATGAACACTTCATTGGTTTATATAAAATAAAAAAAAGTATGTAAGTGTCCATTATGCAAAGTGTAACAGAGTAAATACCAAGTCATATTATTAACAATATTAATAATCTTTGTAAGACATCTTGCAATTCAAAACTAACTGAAAATAGAAATCCTATTTAGAGATTCTATAGGAGCTTTAATGATTGCATAAATTTTTAAAAATAATTTATTGCCTCAGTGTAGTGATATACACCTGTAATCTTAGTTGAGAGGCTGCAACAGGAGAATTGCAGGTGTGAAGCCAGTGTTTAGCAAATTAGTGAGGCTCTGTTTCAAAATAAAATATAAAAAAGGCTGAGGGTTTAGCTCAGAGGCAGAGTTCCCCCCCAAGTTCAATCTTCAGTATTGTGCACACACACCCCCCACACACACACACACGCACACACACACACGTAGTTTATTGATGACAAAAAGATAAGTAAGAGGCAATGCTTAGTTTTCAACATAGAATATTGGTCTAAATGAAACAATGCAAATAGCATATTCGACCCAATCTCTCAATTCATAGAAAATAAAAACTACAAGTTAGAATATAAACAGCTAAAATGATCAGAAGTCTGTACAAAGACATGGGGAGGCATATAGAAAAGGAGCATGAGAGACACAGGAGTGGGAATAATTCAGGAATTTTAGAGTTGTGTAAATTCTAAGAAATATGTAACAGACTTTTTGTCATGATGCACAATAAAAGCTGAGGAAAACGAAAGCACCCTTTAATAAAGTCTGTTGCAATGACAAATCTTATTATCATGTAAGTTTCTGTTTTTGTAACACACAAAAAAAGATCACTGGGAGTCAACATGGAAAGTTCACTGAGTAGATCAAAGAGAGGGAAGACTTCTGGAAGTAATAAATAAATATTAAAGTGCTGAAGAAAAGAGTACCGATGCATTAAATAAGATGTGTATGGAAAACTGGAAATAGCCGAGAGTGGCACACAATTGTAAACACCCACCTTCCAAAGAAAAGACAGCTGGGTGATTGATCAAATTACCAGATCTATTTCTCATGTATCCTTTGATCATCCACAAAGAAAAAGAAAAATTTAAAAGAAAGGAAAGAAAAGCAAAAAAAAAAAAAAAAAACCTCCGAGGAAGATAGAATTAGAATTGGCACCAACATGTGGTGGAATGAGTTGAACTGAATTGAATTGAGCTCCTTTGAATTGAGCTGCATTGAATAAAATTGAATTGAGGGATTTGTCCTGATTGTGAATAGCTGGCTGTGTGGGAGAGTGGCTGAGTGACTAGGCAGGAGCTCTATTCCAAAGCCAACTATGTGAAACCACTGCAGAGAGAGTGGAAAAATAAAATGAGGACTTGCTAACAGGAATTGGATATTAAGACAGTAAAGTATAATCATTAGAATATCAGAAGAAAAAGTTGTTTAGATAGAAGAGAAAAGGATGACGCAAGTCAAGTTCTAAAACTAAAGAAAACAAGACAAAAGAAATACAGCAATGGGAAAGATTGGAATAGAAGTCTATTGAAAGATGTATAAATGTTATTTGGTTTTATTGATTTCTAATCCATGCATATTACCAAAATTAAGTCCAAAGGGCTCTCATTTATTCTTACAATAGTTGAATGTGATGCGTGAATTTGCATGATCAAACCGGATGAGCCATTAAAGGAGAACTGATGAAGGAAATAGTTCAAATAGTGCAAGATACACATACGGAATTATGAATGCTAACGCAAAGGGATGTTTGGGAACAGGAGGGGGGACAGAGCCGCATCTGGAGGGAAACACACCAATTGCTGTGTGCTTGTATGTTTCTATCACTCTTAACCTCATTATGATGTGTAGTCACAATTCACCAATAGAAGTATATTTTTTTTAAAAAAGAAAGAATTGTCTATTGATGGCTCCTGATTAGTGGCAGAGCATCTTTCATACTGCATTGAAGTCTCCCATGTCCTCTCATTTCTTCATAGCTGCACATTTATCATCATCCCAAACACAAAAGAATGATAATTATGAAGTGGGATATTCAGCTGTTTCATGGGTGTCAAGCAGGATCAAAGCAGGTGTAGTCCCAGGGAACCACCATTGGTAAAAAATTGTCATATGGAGTCTTTATTCAATAATCATCAAAACATAGCAGACTGCACCCATCAGGAAAGCCCTATTGAAATAACCTCCCCCAATGAATAATCTCTTCTTCTGGCTTTCTAAAATATCATATTTTGTGGCAATCAGCTCTGTGTCTTGATTGTATGTAACTTGTAAAATATGTGACACCTAATAAAAAAGTCTTATGTGAGCCTGGTGTGGTGATGCACACCTGTACTTGGGATGTTGAAACAGTAGGATTGCAGGTTCAACACCAGCCTCAGCAGCTTAGCAAGACTCTTAGCAACCTCGCCAGACCCTGTTTCAAAACAAAAAAATAAAGAGGTCTGGGGATGTAGTTCAAAGGTAGAATGCCTCTAGGTTCAATCAAATCTCAGTGCCAAAACAAGCAAAACGGCAAAAAGAACAACAACAAAAAAGTCTTATGTGGCTCTAGTCTGTAGCAAGCTGGAGCAGCCTAAGAAAGCTGACTGTATGCTTGTCCCTATTCTGCTTCCAGTGACTGCATTGGTAGCTTAAAATCAGCCATGGTGGGAAGATACTTCAGAAGCATCCAAGGCAAATGAGAACTCCTTGCAACCACAGAGCCCCGTCCTTATCCCTGAACTGGCACATCATTTACTAAATGAACTTGAAGGCAATAAATGCCTGCAGAAAAGTCATCTGCACAAAAGGATGCGTCTGTCCCCCTATTGTGTACCTCCTTGTCTACCACGATGCAGGTGGTAATTGGATATAGCATTATGTAAATATCAATTTAAGTGCTAGTATCACTATTTCATAGCTGTGTGATCTTTGGCACTGAATGCCTTCTCTAAGCCACTATTTCTGCACTTCCTCTTTTCCATAGGATTATCGAAAGAGATACAGAAAAACAGTATGTAAAAAATGCTTAATTTGTGCTTGGCATATACTACATAGTAGTAGAGAGTTGTAGCATAGTGCACTGCTTACTGCCTTGGCTTTGTTCACTATCTCTTTGGCTTTCTGATTTTGTCTTTCAGCTCTACTAAAGTATCTATCTATGCTTGGTTTTATACTCCATATCCTATTAGTTTTAGTTTTCATCTAGGCTTAATTTTGATCAGATCATGGTAAATTACCCATTTTCCATTTGCTGCATATGACAGACTTACACATTTCTATCAGGTCCTGTTTTATGGACTATAAAAAGTACACAGTGCCAGACACACAGCTATGATCTCAATACTTGAGAGGCTGAAACAGGAGGATCACAGGTTCCAGGCAAGCCTCAGTAACTTAGGCTCTCAGCAACTCAGTGAGAACCTCAAAATTAAAAAAAAATAGGGCTAGGGGTTCTACCTCAGAGGTATAACACTCCTGGGTTCAATCTCCAAAACCACGAAAAAGTGCATACTTATAATTGATTGTCACTTGTAAGTCATGTATTAAATAAAAACATATGTATTGAAATTTCCAGAAGATTCAGAGAAATGATAATGATTTTGATCTGTGTTTTTAATACAATAGACTGATGCAAACATAGGTAATATTATAGCTATAGGGATTAACTTTGATATTGTCATCTAGAAGATGGAGTTATCATGTACAATTATGAATTTTCAGTTAGAGTAGATTATTACATACTTATAGACAGAAAAAGAAATGACTGACAGCATTCCTATTTCCCACTATACTTATATACTCAGTGTAATATTTTCAACATCTCCAAAGAAATACTGTTTTATCTTGAAAAACAAAACAGAAATATGTTTTCTGACTTTAAGTTTGGCATCCTTCTTTGATACTGAGTTCTTTCTGTGTGCTGCTCGTCTGCCATGGCTGAATAAAGTATGGAGAAAACAAAAGAGAAGGAATGGGCCATGACATGATTCCTTATCATTTTATGCGTTAATGTCTTAGAGATATCAGTTTGGTATAACAAATTACTCACTCATCTTGACTTTGTTTTATTTTGCTTAGTACTTCCCCTCCTACTTTACAGAAAGAGTTCAAATTATATTATTTTCATCTTCAAAAATACTTCTATCACTATAACTACTGTACTTAAAGCATACTCAAATCCCCAAATGTTGCAGTGCCAGCAAAAGAGGAGTATTTAACACAATGTAAAATGTACTATTATTTTTATAAGTGTAATAGAATTTGGCTACACAATAAAATTATTGTAGAGTTGTAATGTTCTCTCTCTGTACTGGGGATTCAAACTCGTGGGTAAGGGGCTCCTGTATCACTGAGCCCTTTTCATTTTTTATTTTGAGGCAGGAACTCACTAAGTTGCTAAGGCTGGCCTCCAGTTTGTAGTCCTCCTGTTTCAGTCTCCAGGGTGGCTGGGATTAGAGTCACACCACCATACCCAGCTTGCTATACAATTCTTTTATGGTTAGATCAAGTTAGGATTAATCAAGAACATGATGAAGAACAAAACCCTGGGCAGAGAATGAGCCTTGGGAAGCATGGGAAGATGATTTCACATAACAGCAACACAAACAGTAATATGACTTTACAATGGTACAAAAATATACCCACATACCCATTCTGTGTTTCATTGTCAGTGAAGTATTTCATAAATTACATTTTATAGTCAACACCTTATTATACATTAGGCTTTCTGTTAGATGATACATCCCAACTATAGGCCAATGTAAGTGTTAGGAGCATGTTTAAGTTAGGCTAGGCTGAGTTATGATAGTAGATTAAGTGCATTAAAGACATTTTTTGTTTGGGTATTTTTGCTTTATCAAAACATAACTCCCATCAAGAGTCAATTAGCATTTGTGTTGTATGTCTTATGAGAGGTTATTATTCTTTAAGAAAGAAAGAAAACATATCAATGTACAATGTATTTTCCTAGGATTTGTTGAATTCCTCCTAGAGTGGTTGCTAAGCTTTTTTATGTGATTGTTGGAAACTTTATTGAATATCTTTCAAATGCTCCCTGAGGTCAGTAGTTACAGAAACCCTAACATCATATCATGTCATGCCAAGAGAAACATATTTATAATTCTCAGTGTGAATACTTTAGGAGTCTTTGATTGGAATTATAATTTAATGTGTTTCTCAGATGCCAGAGGAAATGCATGATTTGAAGGCAATGGCATTTTATTTATAATCCTAAGGCAAGACAAATGATTTTATGAAATATATTGAAATTGTTGTAAAAGAAAAAAATGATTTATGTTGCTGTGGAGGTGTGCTGTCTAGAGTAAGCAGGTGCAGTATTCCAGGATGCTCACTGTCTTTGGTGAAATTTCAATGTCTGTGGTTCAACCTTCCACCCTGAACTATCAGCAGCCTAATAATTGAGAGTCTATAACATAAGGAACCATTTCAGATGGTAGGCAGAGATCAGTAAAAAAAATAGTCCTAAATCTGAACTTGCAAAGAGTGGTGACTTTCAGCCTTTCAGCTAGTGACATTCATATATTTTCTACTAGCAGTCACTCTTATAAGCTGTCTGCATATTTTAACTTATCTATTAATCACTACAACCTATGGGATAGATAGAGTCATGGAGAGGTTAGGTAATTTGCCCAATGTCAAGAGGTCAAGGAACCATGGCCGTACCTGGACCTGAGCAGCAGCTTTCATAGCTTGTACTATTCACCACTGACCTGTGCTGCTGATTGTGCAGCATCCTGAGAATGGAAGAATGAGTGGGATTTCAGAGATACAGAGGAGACAAACAAGGTCAAAATCAGTTCCTGAGGTCCTGAAAAGCATTTTATTTTATAAATCTGTGCAAAACTTTAACATTATAGCCTATGAGTTCTTTAATTTTGAAATACATCTATTGCTTTGTAAGGTTGATCTATATATTGGCAGAGTATCTGGCTGTAGTTATTTCCTACTACATTTCTTTTTTTTTTTTTTTTTTTTTCAGTACTGGGGATTGAACTCAGGGGCATTCTACCTCCGAGCTATACCCCCAGCCCTATTTTTTATTCTTTATTTTGAAACCGGGTCTCACTAAGTTGTGGAGTGCCTCACTAGGTAGGCACTGGCCGCGAACCCGGATCCTCCGGTCTCAGCCTCCCGAATGCTGGGATTACAAGCGTGCGCCACCACGCCCGACTCCTACTACATTTCTAACTTGATTTTGTAAAGTCTAAAGAGAGAAAAATTAATTTTCTATATAAAAAGCATTTAAGCTTAGCCAGGATATTTATGTAGTAATATATTCAAATATCACTCATGGATAGGACTGGAAAAAGGTTTAAAATTATATACTTATCTATGTAGACCACTCTTCTATTACTTTGTATTTTCAAAATGACTTAACCAGTTTTCATTCAGTATGTCAATCAGGGTTCATTCCTATCAAAAGACAAAAACAATTAGATGCTAAATAGAAAGAATTTAATATAAAGAATTATTAACTAGGAAGAGTGTTCTTGTTAGCTAAATTATTGAAGGAGAAAAAATGAGGACACCAAAATAGCAGAATGACAACAACCACAGTAAGCAAATGAGCTAGGACTCAAGAAAGAAAGAAGAGCTTGGAAGTTTTAAAATTAAGAAACTGAGAAGTCTCACAGAGCTGAAACTCAAATCTCTGAGACGCTGTGCTACTCTGTTGATGTTGGTATCTCTATCAAAAGAGATTAATGGATGTGGGTTTTTAGGAGGGGGAAGCAATTGATGTCCACAAAAAAAAAAAAAAGCATTCTTCCATTGAGAATTAATATTTCCAACTAGTACATCATAAAATTACAAGGAAAGAAAGGAAAAATTCTGTGAATGAGCAGAAACCTCATCCACTTCCTCTTCTGATTTTTCAGAACCATCTACTCGCATGCATTCTGGCTTATAGAGAAGCATCTTTTGCTACAGCTCCTTAATAGCTGGATCTTGAGCAAGGCTTGGTTTGCTGGAGTCCTGCAAGGCAGATGATTCCAAAAGAAGGAATGCATGGCATATCCCACTTCGCATTATGTTATATTCTGGAAATTTGGGGTGCTTTGGGTTTTGCTTTCACATTAATTAGAAAGGAAAATTTCTTAGAAACAGAAGGTGGATGGATGGATTATGATTCCTCAATATTAGCTGAAAAAACAGTACCTCAAGACAACCCATAAGAAATTCATTAACCACATACAAACATTAGTCAGGAAATGAGCTTTACAAGCTTAGTTACTAAACAGCCTTATGTTCCCTCTCAGCACACAGGTATAGAAACAAAATAAATAAGCCGAAAAGACTTAGGTCTACTATTTTATCTATGAGTAAAGAAGGCTTTAAGACAGATAGTTTGTCCACTTCTCCCTTGTCTCCCTGGAAATTCACTGGATACATTAGCTCTCTAGCTGCCTGAGAAAAAGATAAGAACACTGCTTAAAGGAGTTAAACAAATAGTAAAGATTTAAACTAATGAATAGAGACTATTCATTGGTAACCTTTAATGCTGCTTTGTACTAAAAGAATCCTTATATACATACTGTATTTTGTAACCTTTACTATTTTCTTAATCCCATCAAATACCAGGGGAAATGGCTTTTCTAGTTAAAGATGTACCTACTCAATCTTTAGAAAAATAAGACTATAAAAATTACTGTTCTATATGCCTCACTGCAAAAAAGATACCTACAAGCAATAAACAGATATGCCTCTTCACTGCATTCGGTGTGAGCATATTCTTGTGACCTCGTCTCAATCCACACCTGTCGAAGGACTCCCAACCCCACTGCCTCAAGGACTGGTCCCTGGCAATCTTTATATTTTGATGCAAAAAACAGGCTCTAACATGCAAGTGAAAACCCAGTCCTTTCAGAGCATTGTTATCTGGTTCCTGGCTTTGTAATTTATTCTTGAGTAAATGGTTTTCACTTTTCTCCTAGGCCTGATGCTTCTGGTTGATGGGGTATTTAATTAAAATTTTATGGAACTATTGTTTAATTTATTTTGTTGTAATTTGAGTTTCTTAAAAGGATGAAATTTTGCATAAAAAAGTAATTACAGCAAGTAAGTCATTCTGCAAGAACATGAATGCTAGTATGAGAAGAACCATGCCAAAAAGACTATAAATTAATATCTATAATTCTATCTATTCCAGTGAAGTGAATCCAGACTCTTCTGTGATGAGACTCTACAGTTAACATCTTGCCCCAAGTCCTGGCCAGGGCAAGGACCTTACCTTATATGACACCACATAAGTAAGCTAATTTTGGTCTCCTTTGATGATAGATCCCACCTTTATCAGTAGTGATAGCCAGGGGAGCCTTAGTAAGGGAAGTCCATGTAGTTGAGATCCTGAATAGCGGCTATCCTTACCACCATGGCCACTTTATACTTGAGATTACTGAACAATTCCCAGGTGGCTGGAGAAAGAAGTTAACTCACATGAACAAGATATGTCATTTTGTCCAAGTGATTATTGAAAGCCTTCTCTTTAGTGGATCAGCTAATATAGGAAACAAAGTTCCTCACACCCATGACTATGACTGTTCTGAGAAATCTATACATACCTCTTTACCAGATGACTACCATCATACTTCATGTCTGGTTCTTTTTATGTCATATTTATTCATCCAAATTGGTAGCATTTACCTAGGAATCAGTATAGATCTGATTCTGGGCTACCTCACAGGGGATAAAAGTGATGATACTCTTGTCTATTCTTTCTGGTAACTGCAACATAAGCTCATTGGAAACCAGGATAAAATTTTATC
Organism: Graphiurus murinus; assembly: GCA_004027655.1. NCBI lineage: Eukaryota > Metazoa > Chordata > Mammalia > Rodentia > Gliridae > Graphiurus > Graphiurus murinus. Next base: position 19,080 of record PVLC010020277.1, on the reverse strand, counting down.
TTTCCCAGTAAACAGTCTCAAGGAACTTTATTTGTGTCTGGGACACGGGAGTGGACCTATAATCATAGTACCTTGCACAATAAAAAAAATATATATTTACTATAAATAACATATATTGTACTATATACATATAGTAAAATTTGTGTTGGGTCCTCATCAAAACAGTTGTCCACTAGAGATTTCCAAATTATCATGTTGATCTCTACAATTTTTTTTTTTTGTAAAAAGCAAGCAAAATAGAGACCATTTTTTTCGAAAATGGAAAAAAATCATACCACACCATACTATCCCATGATACTCATCATTAAATTTTTTGTGGACTTTTATTTTTATCTCTATTTTTTGGTTAATAAAATATGTTCATGTTTTGAGTCATAACTAGTTTTTCTTTAGTTCTTAGTTACTTATTATTAAATAATCTCTTGGGGATTTGCAGGCAAATGATGATTAATTTTGCATACAACTTGTATACCCTCAATTACCAACACTAGCAACAATAACAAAAAAAGAAAAACACAGACATTTATATCTATCTATCTATCTATCTATCTATCTATCTATCTATCTATCTAGAGAGAGAGAGAGAGAGAGAGAAGGAGAGAAGACTAGTAATGTAAAAATAGGTGTTTTGAACCCAGGGGCATTTTACCTTTGAGATACACTCTAGTCCTATTTTATTTTTTGTTTGGCAACAACGTATCACCAAGTTGCTGAGAGTCTTACTAAATTGCTGAGTCTGCTTTTGAACCTGCAATCATCCTGTCTCAGCCTCTCAAATACTGGGACTACAGGTGTATGTCACCACACTCAGCAAAAATGTGTTCTTTATTTATGAAGAAAGAAAATATTTAATATAGTCACATTGATTTAGATATAAGTAAAGACATTTGAAATTAAAATATTTAGTACTAGCCCTTTGAAGCACAGTATGGTCTAATCATAGTCACAAGAAAAATAAAAGAAGGTTGGCAGTTTTTCCTAGCTTTACGTGCCTATTGTGTTTCATAATTTCTTATGTATTTACTTCCTGTAATTTACTTTTATCACTTCTTTAACATAATATATTCCCTATTCAATAATGAAAAATGCAAGTTGCAAAGCAGGATTCATGTGCGAGCCAAATAAATACTCATTTAGAATATTTTATAGATACTTTCAACTAAGAAATAAGGATTGACTCCAGGATTAGATTCCATTTAATAGAAAATTAATATAATAATAAATATTATATTTAAAGAGTGCCTTAAACTATATCAAGATAGATGGCATGAATACAACCTCTTACACTCTTTTCAGGAACAAAATAAAGCTAAATAATTTCCCAAAAAGTGAAGGGTAAAATCAGGCACACACAAAAAATAACTAAAATAACTAATATAGGTATATTGATGACACAAGGAGGCATATATAAATGTTAAGTATAGTTTGGTTCATGTATTTGTAACTTTTGAGTTTATATGTGAATCAAACAGTAACTCTTTATCAAGGTAAAAAAGTCATCTTAATTTTTTCTTTTCTTTTGCCTTATTTATTACCAGTATTTCATATTTAATATTCTTCCAAAATCATTTATTTGTATACAGCAGAACAAACAACTCCCATTCCTGTACATCTGAAAAGTAATTAAACAAAACAATTCCCATATAAGCCTGGATTACAAGAAATCAGACTTTCTGAATGCTTTCTGTCTCTGGGCACTATCATTACAGTTTTAAAGAAACTGTATCATCACTGAAGACTGATATTTTATAGACAAATACTTAAAAATAAACAACACAACCAGATATGTTGGCACATATCTCTAATCCTGGTGCTTGGGAGGCTGAGACAGGAGGATCATGGAGTTGAGGACAGCCTCAACAACATAGTGAGACTCTCAACTACCTAGTGAGACTCTATTTCCAAAGAAAAAATAAAAAGAGATGGGGGTGTAACTTGGAGGTAGAATATCTCTGAGTTCAACACTCAGTATCAAAAAACAAAACAAAAGTATTGACTTTCTAATGCTACAAAGCAAATTGCTAATATTTAGCAATTTAACTTCCATTACTTCTCAGCTTTATAGGTCAGAATTCTAATAGAGTTTAGCTGAGTCTTCTGGCAGGGCTGTCTCATTTATCCTCAGTTTTCATTATAGAGCATGTTAGAATTTACTTGCAATAGATCTATTTCCAAACTCACTGTGGTTGTTGGTAGAATTCGTTTCATTGTAGCAGTGACACCTGGGGCCTCAGCACCATTTCTTTCTGTCTCCCATCTGGAGGCCTTTCTTATCCATAAAGTTCGCCCTGAATTCCTTGTCATATAACTCTCTTCATAGGCCCTCTCATTGCAAACCTTGATTTTTCAAAGCTTTTAGCATCAGAGAAAACAATTCTGCCAGTAAGATTCAATCTTACACAATGTACTATAATCATGGGAGGTATATTGGATTATTTTTGCCATACTAGTTTGCTAATAAGCAAGTCAAGAATCCCTCCCACAATGCAATGGAAGGGATTATGCAAGGGCACAAACACTGGGAGGTGGGAATCAGGAGAGTCACTTCAAAGTCTGCATGCCCCAGTCTGACTCATCCATCTATGATTCATGTCCTTCCCACATGCAAAATACATTTACACCCTCCCAAGATTCCCAAGAGAGTCATATTTTTTGAGCCTGGACTCAAAAAATAAACTACTGGTACTGTCCAAAATCTTATCAAATCAATAAGGTACAAGTTCTAATTATTTCTCTGGGTGTAATCCTTCAGTAGGGTAGCTCCTGGGCACGTTTCATTGGTCCATGGACTTGTGAAACTAAAGAGACAAGTTGTTGGTCCTTACACACCCAACATATCATGGGAAGCAGAGTGTACACACTTCTCCCTTCAAAATAGGAGATATAGGAAGTAGAAAATGCCAGTCCACAGCAGTTTTGAAATCTAGCCAGGAACATATTGGGAGTTCCTTGATTAGACTTCAAGATATTGTAATAATTTCAGTAAAAAAAGACAACCATTTTGTTGTTGTGATTTATGTTTTATGTATAATGTAATATGGTCTCATCTGCTGGGCTCTTGAGTCTGCTTTCTGGGTTCTCGTTTCTAAAAGAAAAGTAACTTTTCTTTCTTCATAAAGTTGTTATGTGGTTGCAGCAAAGTGGCTTTATTAGCCTGTTTCTAGCCAGAAATTTTAAAGTCTGATAGCTTCCTTTCCTTTTGTGTTTTCTCTATCGCCCTCCTTCAATTTAATGTTCTCTTTTTTATTTCACATACTGACTTATTTTATTATTATTATTTTTAGTTGGTGCATTGTAATTATACACATCGTGATGAAGTTCAGGGTGATAGAGGCATACATGCACACAGCACTCATTGAGCCCTTCCCTAGTTTATGCTCTATTCCCTTCTCTTTTTTTCTTTCCACTGATCAGCACAGTGATAAGTTTTGATAAGTTTGTCTGTACATCATGTCCATTCCATTAAGGTGTTTGCCTTTTCCCTCCTCCCATCTCCCTCAGTTAGGTCCCCTTCTTCATTCATCTAAGGTTTCTCTTCCTTTGTCTGGAATCCTTCCTATATCCTGTTTTCTCCCTAGATTCTGCATATTAGGAAGAAAATCTGACTTTTTGCTTTTTGTGACTGACTAATCCCACTTAACATAATGTTTCCCAGTTCTGTCCATATCTCTGCAAATGACATAATTTTGTTCTTCTTTATGGCTGAGTAAAATTCCATTGTGTACATATCTCATAGTTTTGTAATCCATTCATCTGTTGATAGATAGCTTGGCTGGTTCCATAGTTTGGCAATTGTGAATTGTACAGCTTTAAACATAGATATGCATGCATTACTCTGGTAGTTTGGTTTCCATTCTTTTGGTTAGATACCCAGGAGTGGAATAGCTGGGTCATATGGTAGGTTCATTCCCATTCTTCTGAGGGTTCTCAATACTGTTTTCCAAAGTGGTTGCACTAATTTGCAATCCCACCAAGAGTATATACGAGTTCCTCTTTCTCTATATCCTTGCCAGAATTTGTTATTGTTTGTTCTTTTAGTGATTGCCATTCTAATTGGGGTTAGGTGAAATCTCAGAATAGTTTTGATTTGTATCTCTCTGATTGTTAATGACAATGAACATTTTTTCATACATTTATTTGTCACTTGTATTTTTTCTTTTGTGAAGTGTCTATTTAGTTCACTTGTCTATTTGTTTATTGGGTTATTGGTTTTTTGGCAGTGAGTTTTTTGAATTCTCTGTATATTCTATATATTAGTCCTCTATCAGAGGAGTAATCTTCTTCCATTCTGTTTGCTCCTTTTGAGTTTCTTGATAGTTTCCTTTGTTGCACAGAAGCTCTTCAGTTTTATGCAATCCCATGTATTGATCTTTCTTTGAATGTCTTGTGCCTTTGGTGTCTTGTTGAGGAAGTTTTTACTCATGCTTATATGTTGGAGTGTTGGTCCTATGCCCTCTTGAAATAGCTTCAAGGTCTCTGATCTAATTTCTAGGTCGTTGGTCCATTTTGATTTGACTCTTGTGCAGGGTGAGAAAGTAGGGTTTGCTTCCATTTTCCTGTATGTGGACAGCCAGTTTTGCCAACACCATTTGTTAAAGAGGCTATCCTTTTTCTACTGTATGTTTTTGGTCCTTTTGTCTAAACTCAGCGTGTGTGGATTTGTTTATAAGTTTTCTATTGTGCTCCATTTGTCTATTTGTCTGCTTTTGTGACAGTGCCATACTGTTTTTATTACTATAGCTCTGTAATATAGTTTGAAGTCAGGTATTATAATATCTTCTACTTGGTTCTTATTGCTGAGAACTATTTTGGCTATTATTTTCTTGTTGTTATTGTTATTCCAAATGAATTGAAGGACTGATTTTTCTATATAAAGAATTACCTCAATATTTTAATGGGTATTATATAGAATCTGTAAATCACTTTTGGAAGAATGATCATTATAATATTTATTCTGCCTATCCAAGAACATAGGAAGTTTTCTACCTTCTAATATCTTCAAATTTTTCAGTGTTTCATGATTTTCTTAGTAGAGGTCTTCTTCCTGCTTGGTTATATTTATTCCTAAGTATTTTATTGTTTTGGGGATATTATGAGTGGACATATTTTCTGGACTTCTTTTTCAGTGGATTTATGGTTGGCATACCGAAAAGGTTTTGTTTTTTAAGATTGATTTTTTATCCAGAAACTTTGTTGAATTTGTTGATCAGTACTAAAAGCCTTTTGGTTGGGTTTATTGGGTCTTCTAAGTATAATATCATGCCATCTGCAAATAGGGATAGTTTCAGTTCTTTTTTCCCTATTTGTACTCCTTTGATTTCCTTCTCTTGCCTTATTACTCTAGCTAGAGTCTCAAGTAATATATTGAAAAGAAGTAGTAATAGTGGATTTTCAAGGTAATTTTCATAGTTTTTTCCCCATTCCATATGATGCTGGCTCTGGGCCTATGGTATATTGCCTTTAAAATGTTGAGGTATGCTCCTTCTATTCCAATTCTTTGCAGTGTTTTTGGCATGAATGGATGTTGGATTTTGTTGAATGCTTTTTCAATGTCTATTGAAGTAATCATGTGATTTTTTTTCCTTATTTCTGTTCACGTGTTGAATTACATGGATTGTTTTTTATACATTGCATAAGCTTTGCCTACCTGGGATGAACCCAACTTGGTTATTGGTGTATAATTTTCTTGATATTATTTTCAAAGAACATTGCTAGGATTTTGTTTAGAAGTTTTGCATATAAATTCATCAATGATATTGGTCTGTAGTTTTCTTTACTTGAGCTGTCTTTATTCAGTTTGGTATTAACGAGATGTTGGCTTCATAGAATGTCTTTGGGAGATTACTGTCTCTTTCTATGTCATGTAATAGAATGAAAAGTATTGGGATTATATTTTCTATAAAGATTTTATAAAATTCGCTTGGAAAATCATCTGGACTTGGCCTTTTCTTTGATAGTAGGCTCTTTATTGCTTCTTTAATCTCTTTGGCATTGATTGGTTTATACCCTCTTCTTTATTGAATTTAGGAAGACTGTATGTGTCTAGAAATTGTTGATTTCTTCTAGGATTTCCATTTTGTAGGGGTATAATTTTTCAAAGAAGTTTCCGATATTCTTCTGTATTTCCATGCTTTCTGTGGTAATAGTACTGTTTCACCTCTTATTTTATTAATTTGGGTTGATTCTCTCTTTCTTTTAGTTATATTGGCTAGGATTTTTCTATCTTGTTTGTTTATTTATTTATTTATTTATTTATTTATTTATTTATTTTTGAGAAACCAGCTTTTGGTTTTGTTGATTTTTTTTTAATTCTAAACTTCATTGATTTCTGTTCTGATTTTAATGATTTCCTATCTTCTACTGACTTTGGGATTAGACTGTTCTTGCTTTTTAAGGGCTTTGAGGTGTGTCATTAGGTTATTTTTTTGGTGATTTTTCTGTGAGTGTGAGCACTCAGCACTATGAATTTTCCTCTTAATACTGCTTTTAAAGTGTCCCAAAGATTTTGATTTGTTGTGTCTCTATTTTCCTTTACTTCTAGGAACTTCTTAACTTCTACCTTTATTTCTTCTATGACCCATTCCTCATTTAGCATTATGGTGTTCAGTCTCCATGTATTTATGAAGTTTATTTAGGTTTTCTTACAGTTGATTTCTAGTAGCATTCCATTATGGTCTGAAGAGATGCAAGGGGTTATGTTGCAATTTTTGAATTTATAGTGCTTGCTTTGTGACCCAGGATATGGTTTATTTTGGAGAAGGTTCTAGGAAAAGCTGAAAAGAATGTGAATTCAGATGTAGCTGGGTGCAATATTCTGTATGTGTCTAGTAGGTCCATTTGGTTTATAATGTTCCTTAGGTCTGAGATATCTTTACTGATCTTTTGTCTAGAAGAGGGATCTAGTGATGTGAGAAGACTGTTGCTGTCTCCCAACATTATTGTATTGGGATCTATGTGAGACTTAATGTCATGAAGAGTTTGTTTTATGAAAGTGTTGAACCTATGTTTCGGACATAAATGTTGACAATCATTATAGTCCTCTTTTTGGATCCTTTTGTTGGATTGTTCCACTTACCAGTAAAAAAAATGATCTGCTTTGTCTCTCCCGGTAAGTTTAGGCTTGAAGTTTATTTTGTTTGATATGAGAATTTCTACTGATGCTTGTGTTCAAGTTCCATTTGCATGAATTACCGTGCTCCAACCCTTCACTATTAGTTTGTGAGTATCTTTACTTGTAAGGTGCATTTCTTGTAGACAGTATACAAATGGATTATGAGTTTTAATCCATTTTTCCACCTATGTCTTAGGGAGTTGAGGCCATTGACATTCAGTGTGATTATTGAGAGATGATTTTGAATTCTCAACACTTTGAGTGGTAACTTAGTGTTTCTGATGAAATACTTTCCTCAAGAATGCTGTGGGTTTCTCATGGATTTGAAGGAGATTTGTTCTGTTCAATAAAATCTATACCCAGAGACATTTTTGAGATAACTTCTTTTCTCCTGCTGAGGTTATTCTTACCGACTGAGGGATCACAATGTAAGCCCTTTAAAGACCCTGTGTTGCAGCTGAGAATCTCCAATGTTCATCCTTAATCCTTGGAAGGTTTAGCCCTTTGTGTGATCTAATACCCTGACTTTTGATTTTTCTGAGGTTTAGCAAAATATATGAAAGACTTAGCATTTTCTCTAGAGCATACTATGCGTATAATCAATCTCTGAATTTTATGTTTTTTATCATCTAGAGAGGTTAAGGATTTAAAAACTTATTAGACTGTGGCTTATTTTCTAGAAGTTCTTTACACAAATATTATTTCATATGTTAATATAAGCATAAAGAAAAACAAAACAGTAAAGACAAGTGGTACCTTCAATAATTTCCTTGGAAATCACATTAAATTTATTACTACATTCATCATTTTTGTCAATCATCATTCCATTTGGCATGTAAAATACTTATGCAAAGATCTCTTGCTGACACAGATATTTAAGAAATAACTATCTTGCCATTATCACAGAATATAACATTTCTCAACTGTTTTACTCCTCAAAATATTAAGCTTATATCTTTGTGATTAAGAAAGCATAAACAATAATATTCATACTACTAGATTTATCTCAAAAAAAATTTTTTTTTTTTTTGCGGTAACTGGGGATGGAAACCAGAGGCATTCTACCTCCAAGCTATACCCCCAGCCCTATTTCTTTTTTATTCTTTATTTTAAAACAGGTCTCACTAAGTTGCGGAGTGCCTCACTAGGTAGCTGAGACTGGCCGTCAACCCGGATCCTCCTGTCTCAGCCTCCCAAATGCTGGGATTACAAGCCTGCGCCACTACGCCCGGCTTATCTCAGATCTTAACTTTCAAAAATTCTCTGTGAAAGTGTGGTATGGTGGTGCATGCCTCTAATCCCAGTAATTGGGAAGCTGAGACAGGAGGATTGGAGGTTCGAACCTAGTCTCAAACTTACAGAGTCCCTCAGCATCTTGGACCTTGTTTCAAAATAAAAATTAAAAAGGCCTGGGGGTATGGCTCATAGGTAAAATCCACCTGGTTTCCATCTCAGTGTCCCCCCCACACAAAGAATTCTCTGTGCAGAAGAACGTGTTAGTCTCAATTAATTTTTATTTTGCTGTCTACAGAAAATAGAAATATTTTATTTACATATTTTATTCCAGTCAAAAGTGTTTGAAATTTTATTACAGGGAATATTAAGGAAAACAATGTCTTTTTGTAAATATTGCAATGTCTGCTGTTCAGTGTGTGTGTGTGTGTGTGTGTGTGTGTGTGTGTGTGTGTTCTTATACATAATGTGAAAATAGGTACAAAGGGGTGAGGAGACATGAGTGAGTGGGTGTCTCAGAACTGACACAGATAGAGAGCTGCCATAGCATTGCCTTTTCATAAGTCAGAGTCCAAGGTGTGGCAAATATCTTCTAAGAAATATTGGCCACTAGCCGGGTGTGGTGGCGCACGCTTGTAATCCCAGCATTCGGGAGGCTGAGACCGGAGGATCCGGGTTCGCGGCCAGCCTCAGCTACTTAGTGAGGTCCTCTGCAACTTAGTGAGACCCTGTTCCCTGTTTCAAAATAAAGAATAAAAAATAGGGCTGGGGGTGTAGCTCGGAGGTAGAATGCCCCTGAGTTCTATCCTCAGTACCACAAAAAAATATATATATATATGTATATATATATATATATATATTGGCCATTAAAAGTCATTGAGTTCCCTCCATAGTAAGGAAGAGTTGGCATCTGAGGAGACACATCACTGTACACAGCACTTAGCTTTCTTCAGGCCAGAGGACAACTCTGCTTTCCTGGTGACTGACCGTATCTCTCCATCTCTTGAATATTGCTCATCAAGTCTGTGACAGCTTCCTTCTCTAGCTTACCCTGGCATTTTTCCCAATCTCAACCTCAAATCAAAGCCTTTGGAGAGTGAGCTTGGATGGGAGTCTCCACTTCTATTGTCAATCTAATTATTATAGACTTGAGATTGCATACCAAAGTGAGTAATCTAGCTTCTTCAATTTTCTAACCGAAATAGATTATAATTAAGGGAATGGCGGCAACATGATCTAGTAATTAGTGACTATTCTCAAGTTTATCAAGACTTCAAGATAAGTACATCCCATTGCTCTCCTCCATCACATTATCACAACCCTACAGAGCCACCATCCCTACAACAAACAGATAAAAACTCAAGAAACCACTCTTTCTCATCTGCACTGAAGGAAAGCAAAACTTCAGTTTCTCAAAAACTGCAAATATCTTTTGATGTAGTCTAAATGAGTCTGGTCAAATTCATATCTTCAAACAATCACCAAGAAGTGGACCCATCACAAGAGTGGAGCCCTCATGCCTGGGACTAGCAACTTTATAAAGGGCTGGAGGAACTAGGTAGACCTTTTTGCTCTTACATCTTTCACCATGTGAAGACACAGTGTTCAGTACACCATCTCTGAAACAGAGAACAGGCCCTCACCATACACAACCTGTTGGTACTATGATTCTCATTGTCCCAGTCTTCAGAACTGTGAGAAATATATTTATTTTACTTGTACATTACGCTGCCTATGTCATTTTGTTATAGAAGCACTAATGGACAAAGTCACCTTTTACATTAGATTATCCACAACTGTCAATATTGTACCCTTGTTACATGTTAAAAATGAGAATAATATAGTAATAACTCTTCATTATGGTATCAATTAAATATCGTAAATAAAGTGTTTAGGTGTTTGACAGCAACAGGTGCTAAATAAATATTGGAAATTGTTAACAGCTGGGTCATCACAGAGTTCTCAATTCCTGTACTGCCCACTTGACAGGTTGCACAGGCACTCCTGCTTAAAATCTGGCTAAGTTACCAATACTGCACTATTCATTTGAGTACATAAAACATTAGAAAACACATTCAGGATGAATCATTCCTAATCCTAAACACAGAAATTTAGGCTGGATTGCACTTAATTGATATCATAAGCATTGCCAAACACAGAGCTATTTTTGCTCACCCTCCTGGAGCTAGAGAGCTTCTCTGGCTCTCAAGAAGCTTTCTGACACTGAGATTTCTGGCATGGTAGAACTCATTCCTTTCAGATATGAATCAACTAAATACTATGTAAAATAATATGCTGTGACTTCATATATCAGAAATATTAGAATGGGCTAAACATGGAATCAAACCTCCAAATCTTAGAAATGAAAAGTGTGTTATTTTTCATGGCAGTCATTTATGATATTTCCACTATAGTATTTAGCAGAATGTTTTAACAGAAGGAAATGGTGCCCTCTAGTGTTATAATTAAAGATGAGCAATTAGATAAGAATCATTTGAACTTATATTTATTTGGTTTCTCAATTTAAGATTTTTCTGTAGAGACTGAAGATTAGGTAACAAGGCAAAGAAAGCTGTTATTATAAGGTTTGAAGAAAACAAAGTATTTTGACACATTCTTCTTGACATTAAGTATAGAAAAGTTTGGATGAATGATTTAGACCAAGCTGTGAGGATCTCCACTTCTGTACCCAGTAAGATATAGTTCCTCTAAGGTTGCCTCAAGTTTAAAATCACTACATATTTGTAAGTAATGTTACCCATTTAAAAGCTTCATAGGTAGGAAAATTTTTTTATCACAAAATGTTTATCATTCACACCATTTTTCTCCAATTGGTTACTCAAAGTAATAACTTCAGACGGATTTCACCAAAACTTAATGCAGATTATTTTTCATGTACTTAAAAACATTTCAGCAAATTTGATAAGCATGCTTATGTCTCATTTTATCATAATTACAATTAATGTATTGCAAATTCTCCTATATGTCGAATCTTTTTCTTCTCACGGTTTACTCAAGAGGGATTTACAGAAGAAGGATGCTATGAAATGATCTCTCCCATCCCTCTACCACACTAGGGCTGGGGTGTCAGAAGATAATACTAGCCTGCAGGTGATCTGGTCAGTTGATATGTAGTTTAGCATAGTCCCCTGTCATGGGCTTGATTACATCACCAGTATGCCCTGTCCTTTCTATAATTAAAAAGATATATTTATTTTTCTTAAACTTATATCCTTGAGTATATATTTTATTTATTTTTTTGGTGCATTATAATTATACATCACATTGAGGTAAAGAGTGATAGGAATATACATGTCACATATGGAGCATTTCCCCCCAGGCCCCACACTTCTCCCTCCCCTTCCCCATACATGTCTTTGAGATTGGCATTGGTAGTTTAAAATATGTACATGACATTATTTCAACTGTGACCTCCTCTTCCCTTCCCTAAACCCTCTCCATCATTCATTGGACTCTCTGTTCCTTTTTCTGAGATTATACTTATTTTTTTCTTCCTTTCTTCCTTCCTTCCTTCCTTCCTTCCTTCCTTCCTTCCTTCCTTCCTTCCTTCCTTCCTTCCTTCCTTCTTTCTTCTTTCTCTATCTTCTACTTATGAGAGAAAGCATACAATTATCCACTTTTTGAGATTGGGTAGTCTCATTTAGCATAATATTCTCATGTTCCATTCATTTTCCTGCAAATGACATAATTTTTTCTTCTTTATGGCTGAGTAAAATTCCATTGTGTAAATATACCACAGTTTTGTGATCCATTCATCTGTTAATTGGACACCTAGGCTGGTTCCATAATTTGGCTATTGTTAATTATGCTACTGTAAACATAGATATGTGTGTATCACTATAATATTCTGACTGATTATTTTAGATTAATAATAACAAAAGTCATGCAGTTTGAGCTTTTTGCATGCAAACACACTTAACAGCCATCTCGATCCTCTTTTAAACATTTGTAAGCCGTCTGTGCCTGTTTTTCTCTTTGAATTTCCATTAAATCACAAGTAAACAAGAAGTAGCACTCATTTCTGCTTGTTTTGAATCTATCAATAATATTCCTAGAAAAAGATGAGTTGAGGAAATGATGATTTTGGCTTCTTAGAGTTTTATTGGTCTTGTTAAACATATGCATCTGCTTAATACTCAAGTCATTCTCACTATTTAAAAAATTTACATGTGATTTTAAAAATAAATCCAATGGTAAAAGTTTAAAACAACCCAGTAACAGTCAATAGATTATCTTATTTTCTCTTATACTTTAGTATTATAGAATTCACTAATCTATTAAAATACACAGCTATATTATCAAAATATCAAAGTAAGAAGTCAGAATCAGATTTAAATTCCATCTAAAATGACATTTTAATCTACTGAGATGCTGGGTAAAACAAGCCTTTATAATGCTCTAGAGAAGGGAGTGAAAAATGATGGCACATGGATTATATTCAGGCCTCCCATCTTTGTAAATAAAAGACCATGGGAACACTATCAAGCTCAATCATTTCCATGATGTCCACAGATACTTTTTAACTAAGAGTTAGATAGTTGCAACAGAGAACATATGGCCTGCAAAACCTAAAACATTTACTATCTGATATTTTACAGAAAACAGTTTGCTGGCCCCTCTTTTTTATAGTTCCAAAGTTAAGAGACCTTATGGTGAGCTTGGGCATTGTTTCTCAAACATACATTCACAGAGAATGTCTACTGTGGGGAGAATATGAATGCTCTCTCAAATGGCACAGAGGGGCAATTTTTCTCCTCTACATGGTCCTCATCTCAGAGCTGGACAGCTAGAACATCTTATGAAGAAAAGAAGATGTCAAAAGACTAGGAAATCTCTATATGATAAGAAAGTCAAATCAATAAGAAGTGATCCAAGGCTGACATTATTAGACATAGACATAGTCTGTGATGTTGTTGGACCAGAGTTATAGTGTCCCACCTACTGAAGTACCTATAATTAGACAATGAGCGGAAAGGGCTTTTCCTCTCAAAGGTGGAAATAGAGAGGAAATGTCATGCAGAAAAGCTTTGAACAGGCAGGACTAGTTCAGATGCAGAATCTACCAGTAATGTTATAAACTGAAGTTATATAACTTCTCTAACCTTCAAATTTCTTATGGAGCTGAGGAAACATTATACCTACCTCATATGGTAATGCATGTGAACTGTTTATCTCATGGTTTTAATTAGTATTTCCCTGAAGACTAGTAATGTTTGGTCACTATTAACGTGGATACTAGTCATTCATACATTTCCATCTGTAAGGTGCAAAAGTCATTTGAAATCAAATTGTATTATTATCAGTTTACAAGAGTCCTTTAAATGTTCTGTAAACATGTTGATTGTCTTCTATATATTTTGTAATTATATTCTTTCATCCTCTGCGGCTTCCTTTTAATTTTATTAATGGTGCATTTCAAATTACAAAAGATTTTAACTTTGAAGTTCAGCTTATCAAGGCTTTGTTATTACATAACTCTCTTTGTGCTCTAAGAAATATCTGCTCAGATCAAGATACAAAATTTTTCTCTTTTTATTTCTTTTTTTTTTTTTTTTTTTGCGGTACTGGGGATTGAACTCAGGGGCATTCTACCTCTGAGCTATACCCCCAGCCATATTTTTTTTTATTCTTTATTTTGAAACCGAGTCTCACTAAGTTGCAGAGTGCCTCACTAGGTAGCTGAGGCTGGCCGCGAACCCGGATCCTCCGGTCTCAGCCTCCCGAATGCTGGGATTACAAGCGTGCGCCACCACGCCCGGCTTTCTTTTTATTTCTTTTAGAAGTTTTACATTCATTACTAGTATTTTTCTATATATTATGATTTAATTTAAACTAATTCTTGCAATGGCTGAGGTAGGGGTCTAGGTTCATTTATTTCCTTATAAACATCCAAATGTTTCAGAGCCATTCATTAAAAATATTATCTTTCCCCCACTGAATTACATTAACACCCTTGTAAAAAAAATGACCATAAACGTGTGAGTAAATTTTTGAATTTCATTAATTTATATATCATGCCTGTGCCAGTACTATATTGTCTTGATTATTAGAGTTTTATAGTAAATCATGAAGCCAGGTGGTTATGTCTTCAATTTTATTCTTTTTTGAAAAAGATTATCTGGGCATGGGGAATATAGCTCAGCAGTAGATCACTTACCTAGCATGGGCAAGGCCCTGGGTTTGATCCATCCCCAGCACTACAAAAAAATAAAATAACATGAAAAATCTGGGCCATTCTAGGTTGCTTACAAAAACTCATTTCTATAGCCTAATACTTTCTAAAAACAACTTTTAAAAAAGTCTCCATTAGAGCTTTTATCCTGGTTGTTTGTACTTGCAGTGAGAATTGGGCTGCCAATAGCCTGTCACAGCAATATCTATTTTATGGATTTGGGTTAGTTTGTTTCCCCGATTACAACTTCAACTTCGAAAGAAAGACATGCATTTAATGCAAAGGATAGCTAACAGAATAACTCTCATTTATTAATACACTTATTTTGAGTTTTCTCTTAGAAATTTTTCTTGAAAAGAATTTTGGGACTGCATTTGGTGTTAGGAAAGACAGCTGTGGTTTATTGGGAGTGACTACAGTGGAAGTTGGGGCACTGACTGCAGAGCTCCTGCATAATTCATACTACCAGGAGCCTGCTAATATCACTTCCCACAAAACTCTACTGATATGCTGCTACCCAGACAAAAATAGAACCCGTGCCCTAACAAAATGTGGTTTGCTAGTGAATTTTTATATGAAAGGTTTTATTGCATTAATCACTTATGTGATATATATATATATCATATAAAGAATAGTTATATGAAGTTTAATAAGTTGTATGGTTACATATGGTCACCATATTGAGGAATATAAATTTTTATTTTATTTATTTATTTCTTATACTTTTATTGGTGCATGATAGTCTCACATCATAGTGATGGTGACATATATGCACACAGCACTTGGTGGGCTTTCCCTTGGGCTCCCTCCCTCCCCCCCTCCTCCCCTATACAGGGTATTGAGATTGACACAGGTATTCTCACATATGTATATATTGGACATGATGGAAATGATCCTTCATTGATCCTCCCCATCCCCCTTCCCTTTCCCTAGACCACCTCCCTGGATCCTCTGGAGTTTCTCTTCCATTATCTGAAGTCCTCTGGTCTCCCGAGATTACTACCTAGCTTCTGCATATGAGAGAAAACATATGACCCTTCACTTTCTTTTATTTATTTATTTATTTATTTATTTATTTATTTATTTATTTATTTATTTATTTTTGTGGTACTGGGGATGGAACTCAGGGAACTTCTTCCTTTAGGCTACACTCCCAGACCTATTTTATTTTTTCTTAGGAAAGAGAGTCTTTCTAAGTTACTAGAGGCCTCAGTAAATTGCTTCAAACCTGTGCTCTGATCCTCCTATCTCTGCCTCCCAAGTACTGAGATTGCAAACAAGAGCCACCACACCCTGACCCTTCACTTTCTGTGACTGGCTAATCTCATTTATCTTAATGTTCCATTTTCCTGCAAATACTATTATGTTCCTCTTTATTCCTGAGTAAACTCTATTGTATGCATATCCCATAATTTTATAATCCATTCATCTGGTGATGGACACCTAGGTTGGTTCTATAATTTGACTCTTGGGCTGCTAAAAACATGAATATGCATATGTTACTATAGTATTCTGATTTCATTCCCTTTAAAAAATACCCAGGAGTGGTATAGCTGGATTAAATCCAGGTTTTGTGAATTTATACAGGGTTGACAGTTTTTCCTGCTTTCTTGTGTTTTAGTAAATGAAGAGGTAGCAATAAGATTTCTCTGTACATTACCGAGGTTAATGCCACCGTCACAGAGAATCCATGTCTTTCTCCACCCTCAGTGCATGCCGCTGGCCCAACTTCATACTTTTTGATTGCTTACTGCAGATAAGTACTTTATTATGCATTTTTCTTATTGACAGACTGAAACTGGAAAGACTGGATTGGAAAATATTCAATAATATAAGTTTTTTTTAAAGTCTTTAAAGTTAGTTAAAATTATGAAAGTAATTAGATTTTTTTTTTTTGGGGGTGTTGAAAATTGAATCCAGAGGTGTTCTACTTCTGAGCTACACCCCCACCCTATTTTATTTTTTATTCTGAAATAGAGTCCCACTAAGTTGCAGAGGGCCTTGCTAAATTGCTGAGGCTGGCTTATATTTTGTGATCCTTCTCTCTCAGCCTCCCAAGTACTGGGATTACAAGAATGTACCACCACTCCGGGAAGTCATAGATATTTTTGAAGATCACTATGACTTTGGACAAGGGTTGGATTAGGAGGGTAGAAATGCACATAGGACGGTATATCAAGAAGTACTGAAGTAATTCATGTAGAAGAGGATAGTGACTTGGGCAAGGATAATAATAAAGAATGGAAAGGGCTGCATGGATTTGTCCCATTTTTCAAAGTTTAAGCTGGTAGAACTTGCTAACAAATTCAACAGGTGGAGGTGGTAAAGGTAAAGAGAAAAATTAAGAAATAATTATTAAACATTTGTCTGATATATGATATATGTTACACAATTATTGGAGTAATAATATTGGGAAAATAGAAGGTTTATAAATGTTTTACTTTGAATATATGAAGTTTATGATATAGAATGGTTAAGTAGTTCTGTCAAGAAAGCCAAAGAAATATCTGCTGCTTAAATTATGAGTCAGACCTGGCTGCAGAAAGGTGTGAGCTGTCACTGTGCAGATGTTATTCAAAGCCAAGTTGTTTTCATAGAAGGAAGGAATGCAGATAGAGGCAGTTCAAGATTAAACCTGAACTTTAGAGCCGCCCCCATCTAAAATTTAGAAAGAAAGCCAAAAGTTATCAAGAGAGAATAAGAAGACCCCAGTACATCAGAAACAAACCAAGAAAATGTGGTGTCAAAAACCACAGAACAAGTTAAAAAAAAGAAAAAGTGGTCATCTGTGTAAAATAATGTTCAAGATGAGACAGGAGAAGTTGTTAATTACATCCCAGTCCTCACAAAGTCCTTTCAGGCTGACCCTGAAATATGGTCAGATTTGATAATTTTTTTACTACAGTCACTTCTATCTTCCTAGTCTTTATATAATCCTTACTGTCACCTCTCTCTGGTGTACCCTGTTAGCTTTGTCCTGCTTAATATCAAGTGTAAACTTGGCTAGATGGTGCTCAGTTTGTTAAAACCCTACTGTAGATATTGCTTTGAGGGTGTTTTTAAAGATGTAATTAACAGTTCCAAGGAGTATATTTTGAATAAAGAAGATAGCATGGGTGGACTTCACCTAATCAGTCAAAAGCCTCAAGAACAAAGATTTGTTTCCTGATGCAAAAACAATTCTGCCTCAAACTGCAAGGCTGCTGTAACAGTGCCTGAATTTCCAGCTCTCTGGCTTACTCTGCAGATTTCACACTTTCTTATCCCTATAATCATTTTGGTCCATTCCTTTCAATTGACACCTCCTCTCCTGTTGTGTTGCATTTCTCCAGAGAATCCTGTCTAATACACTTCTTAAGTGTTTTCCCTGTTTCCAGCATTTTTTTCCTCTAGAGACTATTTTCCATTTAGTAGTCATAGCAACAGTTTTAAATCTTAAATGTCATTCTTCCACTTTCCATGGCTTCCTAATTTGTCAGATTAAAGTCCAATGATTAAAGTCATTGCCACGCCCTAGAAGGCCTATGTGATTTAAGTTCTCTGTTACTTCACTGGCCAGGTTTCCTCCCATTCTGTTTCTAGATGAATCTACTTCAATTACACTAGTCTGTCCATGTACACTTTACCACATTGGAGCCTTCTGACTTCTAGTTTCTTAACTCTGGAGCATTTAGTTCCCAGAGAGCACTGACTCCTATTCCTCTCTCTTAAATCTTTCCTCAGCTATCATTTTCCCAGTGGTATATTCCTTGATTATTCTGTATAAAATAAAATCTGCATGTACTCCATATTTGATTTCTATGCCTTTTATCACACTTTATTTTTTCACCTTGCTATGCATACAAACCAGATTTGCATATACACATGCCCTTACATACATTTATTTATTTATTTATTTATTTATTTATTTATTTATTTATTTATTTATTTATTTTACAAGGTCTGTTTTCATTATGGTATATGTGACTATATGTCAGAAGAGTAGGCACTCAATATATATACTAGCTACAAGAATGAATAAATAGATATATTGGTTCTTGTTCCCTGTGTAAATCCAGAGGAGCCCGAGAGATACAGTGTTATAGTAGTTGAAATTAATGAAAAGACTTTGACATTTGACACTAATAATATTGAGTATAGTAAGCAGAAAAATGAATCTTCCTCTATAAAATGTCCATATCTTAATCCACACAATCTGTGAGCTTGTTACTTTATGTAGCAAAAGATACTTTGCAGATATGACTAAGGCTAAAGACCTTGAGATAAGAAAATTATCCTTGAGGTTACAGGTGGCTCCACCCTAATCGCAGCTACTTAATAAAAGTAGAGGACCATTCTTGAACGTCTTCAGAAAGGAGCTATGATCATCAAAGAAAGGTCAGAGAACCTCAAAATTGCAAGGTTTGAAAATGGCAGGAGACTGTGAGCCAAGAAATGTGGGTACCTCGTAAAGCTGGAATTCTAACCTACAGGAAAGTATGACAATACATTTGTGTGGCTTCTTAAACTTTATTTAGGTATAGTTGATATATAAAAACTGCAT
>PVLC010020276.1:0-29469 GCA_004027655.1 Graphiurus murinus | reverse complement strand
CCAACTCATGTGTATCTATGTTTATAGCTGCACAATTCACAATTGCCAAACTATGGAAACAGCCAAGATGTCCATCAATAGATGAATGGATTACAAAACTATGGGATATGTACAGGATGGAATTTTACTCAGCCATAAAGAAGAACAAAATCATGTCATTTGCAGGGAAATGGATGGAACTGGAAAACATTATGCTAAGTGAGATTAGTCAGTCACAAAAAGTAAAAAATCATATCCTCTCCCTAATATGCGGAAGCTAGGGAGAAAGTGGGGCGGACAAAAAAGGGACTCTAGACGAAGGAGAAACTTTAGATAAACAAAGAAGGTGACTTAACTGAAGGTGATGGGGTGGGGGGCACCCTAATGCACATGATGTACTTTCACAAACATTTCAAAGACAATCACTAAACTGAACTTGAGAAGGAGGGAGGGAGAGGAAGTGGGGTGGTAATTGGGGAAGGGTTAAATGAGAAATGTGCACGTGTATGCCTTTACCAGCTTGTACCTAACAAAGATGTATGATTACAATGCACCAATTAAAAATTTATTTTCTTTTTTAAAAAAAGAAAAAAAATATGTCCATTGACAACCTATAACAAATGAAACTGTAAGCCTTAATGAAATTAACAAAGAACATAAACTGAAAAGGTACAAGGTTAAGTTAATATAGAAAAAAGATACAAGAAGGTATGGAACTGGTATAGTTCAGGATTAAAATGGAGCCAAATCATCACAGAATCCATCAGAACCAAAATCAGAATAGAATAGATGCCTCTTAAATTATAGCAAATGGCACAGAGGCAAGACTAAGAAAAGTGAGGATGATATGTAACAAAAAGTAACAAAATGATTAGAAAGAATATTTTAAACTTGAAAGACAGACAAAAAAAGTATTTTATATTCCTGGGTCCCTGAATAAACAATCTAGCAAATGAAAGACAAAAATGTCCAAATAATTCAAGACAATTTCCCAGAACTGAATGAGTTAGAGTTCGTAGATTTCAGCAATGTTCTCTACCCCAGGGAAAACTGATGTAGAGTGATTACAGAGGCAAGTCCAGATATATTAAGGACTCACATACTAGAAAAAACATACTTTTATAATTTTGGCAACACGGACCATCACTGTCTTAATTGGCTTAAGATACCATAATACAAGATCATAGACCAGGAGGCTTAAACCGTGGAAACTTATTTTGTCACAATTCAGGAAACAGGAAGGCCGAGATCAGAGTGGCACCATGGACAGGCTCTGGTGAGGGCTCCTCCTGGCCTGCAGGCAGCCAGTATCTCACTAGGACTTCATGTGCCAGAAAGTGAGCAAGCTGAGGTCTCTTTCTCTTATAGACACAAATCCCATTCTGGAGGCCCTATTTTTATGGCCTTGACTAAACCTAGTTACTTCCCTAGTTACCTCTCCAAATAATATCACATTGGGAGTTGAGATTTCAACATATGGTTTTAAGGAGAACACAAAAAATATTCAGTCCACAACAATCATCTATGTGGGATGAAAAATTTTTTCCAGCCTCACACCTCTTCATAGATGTACTCTACCCTAGAGCATGAACCATAATCAGGAGTCCTTAAGAAAGGAAAGAAAACTACAATAATTTTGTAGCCAAAAAAAAAAAAAAAAAAAGTGATTTAAGTAAAAGGGCCATAGCCCTGTATCCTTTGAAAGTATAAGAACCTAAGATGTGAAGTTATCATCATTTTTTTTTTTAAGAAAGCACTATGGGATAAACTTGAGAAAACTAAGAAAAGAATGGAGATACCATGGCTAAAAGATAAGTGGACACTTATGAATTCATTTAACTGTAGGATTAATCCTAAAATTGTGCTTATTATGAACATAAATCATAACATAAATATTTAAAATAATGATAATGGCAAGGCATGGTGATACATGCCTATAATTCCACTATTTGGAAGGCTGAGACAGGAGGATCACAGATTTCAGGTCAGTGTCAGCAACTTCAACTTAGCAACACCGTCAGCAACTTAGCAAGATCTTATTAAAAAACAAAAAACAAACAAACAAAAAAACTAGAATTGCTGGGGGTGTAGCTGGGAAGTAGAATACCCCTGGATTTAATCCTGAGTGCCAATAAATAAATGAATAAATAATGATAATGCCGTTCTAATATAAATAGGAGAAAAAGGAGGAGATAGGTATAAAGTATTGATGAAACTATAGTCTTCTAATAATGAATAAAAAATGTTACCACTAATAAAATGACACTTAAAATACTGAGCAGATTACATATTTACAACCTGGTCACTGGGGACTAGAGTAATGTAATTGAAATATTTAAGCAATTTTAATCCTAGACTAAATTATGGTCACATTTCAGATTGTCCCAGAAAATATTTCATGTTTTAAGGAACTACATTGAATCTCTGACTTTTAGCTCATTTAAATTCTTCTTGGAACAGTTAAAATGGATAAAAACATTAGAGTCAGTATTTATCTGAAACTTATGTTTTTCTATGTATTCCTTATTATCACTTCAATTCTTCCACCATTGCATCTGGTTAAAGCTTGAACCTATTCTTGAGTTAATTCCAACATAATTTTCTTTAAAAAACAAAAAGGTTTTTTGTATAGTATTTATAGTTGATGGCAAATTTTAACTTCATTATATATTGACAAAATTTGTTAATGACTTCACACCAATTTTACATAGAACACTCATTTATGTAGTTATGCACTTTGATAAGATTTGTGAAATAATGCATATTTAGGTGTTTTTCTTTTAATGCTGTAAAATAAATTTAACATGGGAAAATATGTTAGGGAGAAAACTCTGGTTATAAAAAAGTTCCTTAAATGGTGTTATTTTCATTTTC
This sequence comes from Graphiurus murinus, assembly GCA_004027655.1. Taxonomy (NCBI): domain Eukaryota; kingdom Metazoa; phylum Chordata; class Mammalia; order Rodentia; family Gliridae; genus Graphiurus; species Graphiurus murinus. The sequence goes on along the minus strand of PVLC010020276.1, from coordinate 26,616 downwards.
TTGATAAACAATACTGATACTGTAATAGCATTTGCAAAATTCACTGGACACTCTATGTAACAGATTATATTTTGTTATAAAAACAAATATCATCCTCCCTGGCTAATTTATTAGTGATACTGGGATAAATTATTAAATAATCCTACACATTAAAATAGCAGCTATCCCCAGTAGTGCCCCAAAGTCAGGTTGAAATCATATGCCAATAGGCAAAGAAGCAAAAATCTAAACATTCAATGACGGTGCATTATCTTCTATGGTAACCTTGATTGCTTTGTGACCTATGTTAGATAATATTATTAATATCTTGCAATATTCTATTCATGACAGTTACAGGCAATGGTATCTATGAAATGACAGGTTAATTATTACTGAGTTAGCTAATTGGTTTAAATATGATTATTTATGACAGAATCCAAGCTCATCCATATTTACTTTGGGGCAAACTCTATGAATGTAAAAGAGATTTCACAGGACTCTCTTGTTAGAAGAGCAATAGCTAGAAGACTCCATATAACATTTTAGACTGATAACTTAGGTATAATGGGGTATAAAATAGGTGCAAAAGGAACAGCCACTTTGGAAAAATTGTTGACAGTTCCGTAAATGGTTAAAACTTTGACCCTGTGACCCAGCAATTCTATGCACAGGTGTTTGCTCAAAGAAATAAAATTATATGTTCACAAAAAGTCTTGAACAAAAGTGATTATAACAGCTTTATTTATAATAACCAAATGCTGAAAACAGACATGTTATATATTCATACAATACAATGCTTAGTAGTATTCTATTCAATACTCAGTAGTATTCTCTTAACAGTAAATGGGTCCAAAGTGATGATGCATGTAGTGATATAGACAAATCTGAGAAAAGTTATGAGAAAAGAAAAAAATCAAAATACAAACTATATCTTTCTAAATATATGTATTTCTGAAATGGACAACACTGACAGAGGTCAGATCAAAGGACCGGGAGGCTTTTGCCTGGAATGGTGCAAGGGAAATTTTCTGGGTTGGTGGGAATGTTCTGTGCGGGTATCACGAGGAGGGCAAGTATTTCTCAAACTGATTGGATGATATTCTCAAGATATGGGCATTTTATTGTATGTAAATTATCCCTCAATAAAAAATATTTTCAAAACAGTAGAATGAATATAGATAACAATTATGTGCTGTATGTTTCTAACAGCAAGAAGTATTTTGAATGTTTTCACCACACACAAAAATAGTATCAGTGTTGGAAGAGACAGTTATGTTTACCCTGATTTAAACATTACACAATGTGTGCATGTGCTTAAACATCACATGGTACCCAATTAATGTGCACAATGTTATGTTTTTATGCATCAGTTAAAACATATTTGAAAAACTCCCTAAAAATTATCCCTGTAAATTTCACTCACCTTGTTTACCAGTTGATTTTAAAAATATGTGCACGAAAACCTTCTATAAATTGAAAACATTAAAACCAAGGAGTTAAAATAGTTTTATAAGTTTAAATTTGAGAATACTAACAAATTGAATTCCAAGTTACTTGGTATTCATTTAATCCACATTAAAATGAATAAAGCTGAGTTATAAATACTAACCAAAATCACTGGAGAATAAGTTAATTGAAGATCTCTAAAACACTTTGTAGTAAAAGCAAATTATCCTCTCTGTGTTATTCAGTTTGACTTGATGTATAAAAGTCATCACTGTTTTCCATGGATGTAACTTTAATTTGTAGTATGCTCTGTCTCTAGAGAGGTAGGACTTATGTAGGACTTAATGTAAAAGTGTGGACAGGTCATTTGTATGTTGCATAATTGATTTTTTTTTTTTTTACAATTGGAGAACCTTTTTGGAGGTTAATTTAGGTAAATACTATAGTGTTTTTGTTATGATAATCAGGAGACCTTTTTTTTTAATTGGACAGCTGGGAGAAAGCAAATAATTGCACTAGTGCATGGACAGCAAATTGGCACCAAATGCAAGCTATGGAATCAAGAGAACATTTGGCAGAGTTCTTTGTCATACAGGACCAAAGAGAGTGCTGTCTCTAAAGGCTATGCACTTGCGGGGACAAGTAAAAGTACAGAGCAAATCCAGGCAGTAGAAGAATACAGAAAAGTAAAGAGAAACAGATGCAGCATCAAAGTATTGCCCAACTCCTCATGAATTGCATTCAGACAAAGCAGAATTGTCCAGAGCTAATCACTTGTTTTATAAAATATTTAGACACAGATATTTTTGTCTAGAACATTCTTCTGAAAACCACGGCAGTTTCTAAAATGTCAAAGATAGTGGGCAGGTACACAGAAAGGGATATTTAGAAGACAAGCTGACATTTAATCTATTTATATGGACGACATTAATACCTGTTGTCAAGCCTGTCAATGGATATGACATAGTCATTAATACAGCACAGTTTCAAAAATACTCTTTAAATATAGTTACATCCCAGAACAAAGAATGATTCTTAGCTCCAACACTTACTGACTTTGTTTTCTTGGGTAAGTTACTTGAACTCAGTCTGGCCATCAGTGAAATATGGATAATAATAGTGCCTACTTCCTAGGATGTCTGGAAGGATTAGTGATAAAATGCTCACAAAACCAGTTAGAATGGTCTTAGAATAAACAACCCAAAATGGTAAAATGCACACAAGTACATATGTCCATGTACATATGCATATATGTGTTTAAATATGTATGTATATACACATATAAAATATAATTATATTTAGCAAAACAAGACAGATTAACATCAAAACTCTGCAGAGACTGATGAGTATTTGCCAAATTTGTTTCTCTTGCGTTGTGGTTCACAGCTACCTTACATGCCATCATCTACCTTTTCATAAAGTGTAGTACTGCACTCTTCTGCTGGAATGGATAGAAGGAATGTGTCTCCTTCTTCTACGTGTGACATGTGAACTGCTTCCATGAATCCTCTGTCAGCTGAATGACAGGATTTGTTTTCTTGAAGGATGGCAGGATGACCAGGATATCTAACTGCAAGGACTGACAGTCACAACCACTATCTGCACCCCCGATTTTGTTTCCCAGAGATGTAAACATGTGAAAAATAAACTACCATTGCATTAAGGCCACTGAAATCTGAAACTATGCCAATTGTGAAAACTAGTGTTACTTACTGAATCCAAATATGCTGTACATCATGGAACATCAGCTTCATGTTTTTGCTATGAATATTAATAGACAGAATATGTTATTAAGAACTTTATTTGGTTTCAAACAATAAAAAATCCATTGACAGTTACTTTAAGACCTAGTTGTTTCCAGGTGCATGATTATGCTTCCAGTACTTCGGAGGCTAAGACAGGAAGATCCCAGGTCCAAGGCCAGCCTCAGTAACTTAGCGAGACCCTGTTTCAAAACGAAAAATAAAAAGGGCTGGGGCATGTAGCTCAGAGATAGAATACCCCTGGGCTCAATCTCCGATGCTGAATAAAAAAACCTAGCTATTTATTTTTCTTAGGAATACATAGGTCCAGAAGTAGCAGATATTACCTTATTTAAAAAACCAACATATCTAGAACTCTGTTGCTTTTCTCTTGCAATTTCTTTTTCTAATTTCAATAAGGCTACTGAAGCTCCCACTATGTCCAAAGCAGGAAAAAGGTGGAAAATTTCATCATAACTCACTATCTCAGTTTCTCAGTAGACAACTCAAATTGTACTGGCAAAAAGAAAAGTGTCATTTATACCACAACTATCCACAGGAAGGATGCAAAATCAATAATTAGCTGAGTACATTGTGGCCTAGACATAATCATGATTCCATTATGGTAGGTTACTGGCCATATCTGAAACTTACAGGGAAATAATAATATCTAGCTGGTCTGATTTGGGGTCTAGGTATTTGTCTATACAGGGAGGGGATTACAAAACCCCCTGGAAAGAGTCAGAAAGGAACATGCTTTCATGGAATGCTGGAAGTCAACAGAAATGATAGCATCTCTGAAAAGAAACTTTCACAACATGTTTAGAACTTCTGCTGTCACAGGGTGAGCCAAGGGGGACCTGGAAACCCAGTTCTCTGGTAAAGAAATCAGAAAGTACATATAAAATTGTCTAGGTTGATGTCTCAATGTTTCCCATGTACTAGTATATTTAACCAAAATCTTACATTTCTTTTAATTTTACTTTGATGCTTAATTAATTAGGTAATAATCTTGTGGTTTGAATGTGTAATTGCAATGAAGAATACATTGACTTCTTTTCTGATTTATTTTGCCAGGAGTTTCTAATTAATCAAATCTGCTGGATGACTCATAAATAAAATATATACTTTTGCCCAGTCAAAAACATCTGGAAGCTTCTTTTATACATTATATTTATGACAGATTTCACTTGCTGTCATGACTCATGGATGATAATAATTGTCATTACTTGGAATGTTGACATTTTCTTTCTTTTTTTGGTACAAGGGTAGTTTAAGCTGAGACTCCTGAAAATTTTAGTCTACTCTGTATGTAAGCAGATATTTATAGACTCTATTTATTTTCCTTGTAACATAGAAATGATAATGTGTGGAAATATTTACATAATACATTTTCTGTGATTGCATGCTAATATAAATAATTATAATTATTCAAATGTCTTTCTGCAGGACTAAAGATGGCAGCATAGAAGGAGACAGAATGCTTCAGTCTGAGACTCAGAACTTGACTACTACTAAGATTGCTTCCTGACAAGGGAAGAAAAGCAGAAAAAACTCAAGAAAACAACAACACTTGAAATGTGGTAGAATTATAGCCAGAAGAGATAGCAGAGGACTACAAAGAGCTCCATGAGTCTCACCTGGTGAGTGGAGAGTGGCAGAAGCACCATCTTTGCCAGGCTGGCAACTGCCAGCACTGCAGCTTCCAGAGACCTTCAGCAAACAAGCACTAGATTCTTGTGAAGCCAGCTACTACAGACCATCATCAAAAGCAATAGACTTCTCTCCAAGCTCAACAAAGATCTGACTACTCAGATGGCCACCCTAGTTCCTACAGCTGAAGCTGAACTCACCTCTGCCTGCAGGGACCTGGAGCAGTGTTCATCAAGACCATAAGCTAGCAAGCCATCCCAGTGGTAGACCACTCTGTGTGGCCACAGAGACTTGCCACAGGGACTTGCATGGCAAGGAATAGACTCACTGGGTCTGTGATTCTGCAAATCACCCCTGCAGAGGTGGGTTTGGGGGCTACTGTCTGACACAGCAGAAATGTGAATTAGTAGACAGCCACTAAGAACATCTGGGCAAGAGGGAACTAGAGTCGCATATCTCCTAGCCCTTGCAGGGTCTCCAGAGATTACCATGGGACAACCAGCTGTAGTGTCTGTGGGAGGAAATAATACAACCTACCAAGTTGTATGCTCATAAAGCAATAAACTCATGCCTGTCATGTGGCTAACAAGGGCTCACATGTGATTGCAGCCATCCAGAACAGCAGGGGTATCTCTGGATCTAAATAACTGAGCCAACCAAGTCTTAGGCTTAGAAATGTACAATCTCTCCCTGCTAGAGCTGGAGCCCTGAAAAACCGGAGGCCAAAGGCCCGAAAGGGTTTCACTTGATCACAGCTACAGTCTGGGAACTCAACACTCTCTCTATCAGCAGAGTTTGTGCATGCCATGAATGCATGCCAGTAACTGACAGTACTCCACATGATTGTAACAAGCAGATCAGGGGCTGTATCCCAGGGGCCATCAAAGCTCAGTGAGCTGGGTCACAAGCTCAGAACACAGCAATCACTGCCCTTACTGAGCTTAAGTTCACTGACCACAGACACTGGAGGTCAGCACTCTGCAGTTTCAAAGGCTCACAATTAGCATAGCAGTGATGGTATCTGTGGGGGCATTAAATCCCAACCAGCAGGCTGTAGGCTCTAAATAGAACATCATAGTCTCTGGCCCTATGGAATTTGGGTCTGGACGGCATGATGACCTGCAGCCAATCAGAGTTTCCTGTTTATCTGCACTAATAACTATATCTAGTTAAAGATGCTCTGGGAGACAAACTCAAAAGTTTGATTATATGAGACAGATTAGAAGAGGCAAATAGATACTCCCAGCATAGATCTTAATATAAAGGGATGACCAATAGACACAGGACTTACACACAAAGAGGAAGAAGATACCAAGACAACAGAAATACAAACCTGAGAACCCTGAAAAATGAGAATGAGAAACAGCAAGGAAACAATAAATTCCCACAACTCAACAACAATGGCGATCACCAATACTGATCTGCATGAAATGCAGAAAGAATTATAAATATTGATCTTTAATATGATCAAAGGCCTCAAGAAAGTATACAGGAAATGAAGGTGGAATTGAGGCCCTAAGAAAGAACTAAAAGTAGGCTTTGGGCAAAATGAAGAAGTCAATAAATGAATTAAAGACTGCAATAGAAACCACCTCTGGAAGGCTAGACCATATGGAAAACAGTATCACTCTTGTGAAAACAGTCAAAAATATACAAAGGACAACACAACAACATAACCTGAGCATCCAAGAAATATAGGACAATATGAAATGTCCTAATTTATAGATAAAAGTCATTGAAGAAGGTCTAGAAGTACAAACCAAGGGTATCAGAAATCTCTTTAGAGAAATCATTTCAGAGAATTTCCCAAACACACAAAGACGTACACATCCACATACATGATACATTCAGAACACCATTAAGACAAGATTAGAGAAGGACTTCCCCATACCATGTAATAATCAAAATGATTAACATAAAGGACAATGAAAGAATCTTAAAAGCATTGAGAACAAAACAATAGGAGGGATTGATGTTCTCCAGACACTGTAAGAAAACAACTTCCAACTAAGATTGGTATATCCAGCAAAGTTATCATTCAAAATTGATGGATAAATAAAAACATTCCAAGACAAGCAGAAACTAAAAGAGTTTATGACTACTAAGCCAGCACTAGAGAAAATACTTACATAAACAAAACACAAAGAAGAAAAAAAGAAGCAAATTTCAGAACCAGAGAAGGGGCAGACTCCACCAGATAAGCAACTAAGCAAAGAAGAAATAGCACTACATCAAACAGAAAATATAATCCAAAATGACAGGAAACAAAAATCACATCTTAATAACACTGAATGTCAAAGGTCTTAACTCCTCGAAAAGATATACACTGGAAATGTGCATTAAAAAGCATAATCCAACTATATGTTGTTTGCAAGAAACTTACCTTACAGCCAAGGATAACCATATGCTAAAGGTGAAAGAATGGAAAAAGATATACCATGCAAATGAAGATTGAAAACAAGTAGAGGTAGCAAAGCTAATATCTGATAAAACAAACTTTAAGCTAAAACACATCAGAAAAGATAAAGCAGGTCACTTCTTATTAATAAAAGGAAAAATCCAACAAAGAGATATAATGATATAAACATTTATGCCCCAAATATGGATGTACCTACTTTTATAAAACAAACTTTGGGACATCAGGTTTTAAATAGACCCAAATACATTAATATTGGGAGACTTCAACACACCACTCATACCACTAGATTGATCATCTAGACAAAAAGTTGAGTAAAGACTCTTCAGATCTAAAGAACACTATAGACCTAATAAACATATATAGAATATTTTAACCAGCAACAGTTGAATACATATTCTTCTCAGATGCTCATGAAGCCTTCTCCAAAACAGACCACAACATGGGCCACAAAGAAAGCACCAGCAAATTCAAAAAATGTAATATAATTCTCTGCATCTTCTCAGATCACAACAGAATGAACACAGAAATAAATAGGAAAACCAAAAGAAATTACACAAATACATGGAGACTGAACAATATACTCTTGAATAAGGACTGGATCAGAGAAGAAATAAGGAGAGAAAAAAAATCCTGGAATTAAACGAAAATAGAGATACGATGTGCCAAAATCTATGGGACATTTTGAAGACAGTGTTAAGAGGAAATTTTATAGCACTGAGTGCCGACATAAGAAAAATAGAAAGTCATCAAATAACCTAATGACACAACTCAAGGACCTAGAAAAAATGGGAACAATCTAATCCTAAAGCCAGTAGAAGGTAGGAGATAATTAAAATAGAGAAGCAATCAATGAGATAGAGAACAAAAAATAATACAAGGATCAACACAACAAAAATCTGGTTCTTTGAAATATTAACAACATTGATGAACTCCTAGGCAACCTAACCAAAAGAAAGAGAATAAACTCAAATTATTAAAATGAAATGAAAAAGGAGACATAACCACAGGCAGTGGGGAAACTCAAGAGGATCATCAGAAACTATTTTGAAAATTTATATTCCAATAAACTGGAAACCATGGAAGAAATCGACAGATTTGTGGACACATACAACTTACCTAAATTGAATCAATAAGATAAAGAAAACCTAAACCAATGAATAGCAAGCAAAGAGATAGAAACAGCAATAAAGTCTGCCATCAAAAAAAAAAAAAGTCCTGGTCCAGGTGGATTCCCAGATGAATTCTATAAAACCTTTTCAGAAAAACTAAACCAAATATTTCACAAGTTATTTCATGAATCAAAAGAGATGGAATTCTTCCAAACTACTTCTATGAGGCCACCTTAATACTAAAACCAAGTAAAGATACCTCAAGAAAAGAAAATTAAGGATTAGTATCATTAATGAATATAAATGCAAAAATTCTAAATAAAATATTAGGCATGCACATTCAAAGGCACATCAAGAAAATTGTACACCATGATCAAGTTTGCTTCATCCCAGGAAAGCAAGGCTGGTTCAACATGAGCAAATCAATACATGTTATTCCCTACATAAATAGAACTAAGGACAAAAATCACAGACCCTGAAAAAGAATTTGACAAAATCCAACAACTATTAATGTTAAAAACACTGCAGAAAATCGGAACAGAAGGAACATACCTCAATATCATTAAGGCAATACACAGTTAACCCAAAGCCAACATCATATTGAACAGGGAAAAACTGCAGGAATTCCCTTTAAAATTAGGAACAAGACACAGATGCCCACTATTGCCACTCTTTTACAATATAGTACTTAAGACTCTTGATCATCTAGAGGAAAGGTGGAGGTGTAGAGCTGTTTTGCCAACATTTGTCACATGACATCAGAGAACACATTGTTATTGCCAGTGATGAATCTGAAAGGTGCCTATAGCAGGTATATAAACAAAACCAATTGCATTTTACTTGTATAAAATTAAAATACAAATTATTAGGTAATAAATTAAATAATTTGTTAAAATAAAATGTTTTACAATGTGATACAGTAAAAACATCCACATACTTATAGCCAATTGATTTTTAACAAAGGTGCCAAATACATATGCTGTAGAAATGACAGCTTTTTCAACAAATGGTGTTGGGAAAAATGGTTATCCATTTGTAGAAAAATGGAATTAAACTCCTATTTCTCATTCTGCACAAAAATCAATTAGAGATGGATCAAAGACCTGAAAATTAGACCAGAGACTTTGAAATTATTAAGGAGGGGATGGACCTAACACTCTAACATATAGACACAGGTAGAAACCTCCTCAATAAGACCCCCAAGCCTCAGGAAAATAAAACAATTAATAAATGGGATGACCTTAAATGAAAAAGTTTCTGTTCACCAACGGAAAGCATTAAAATTCTAAAAAGAGAACCTACAGAATGAGAGAAGATCTTTGCTGGCTATTACTCTGATAGAAGACTAATATCTAAATTATACAAATCATTTTAAAAATTAACATTAAAAAGTAATAATCCAATCAAGATATAGGCAGCTAAACTAAAAAGATACTACAAAAAAAAAAGAGATACAAATGGCCAATAAATACATGAAAAAATGTTCAACATCGCTAGCAATCAGGGAGATGAAAATTAAAACTACACTGAAATTCCATCTAACCCAATTAGAATGGCAGTCATCAAGAAATAAAAGAATAATAAATGCTGGAGAGCATATGGAAAATAGGAACTCTTCTGCACTGTTGGTGGGATTGCATAGAGCTGGTATGGAGATGAGTGTGGAGATTCCTCAGGAAACTAGGAATAAATCCACATATGATCCAGCTATACCATTCCTGGATATCTTTCCAAAGGAGATAAAGTCAGAATATTATAGTAATATATGCATAGCCATTTTTATAGAAGCACAATTCATAATAGTCAAATTGTGGAACCAAGCAAAATGTCCATCAACAGAGAAATAGATTACAAAATTATGGGATATACACACAATAGACTTCTACTCAGCAGTAAAGAACACAATTATGTCATTTTTAGGAAAACTAATGGACCTGGAGAACATGTTAAGTGAGATTACCTAGGCACAGACGTGAAGGGTCATATGTTTACTATCATGTGTAGAAGCTAGCGATATGAGGGACTTTAGATAATGAAGGAAAAATTCTAGTGGAGGTGGTCTTGGGGAGGGGGGAGAGGAAGAATTAATGAAGGAAACACTTCCACTGACATTATGTAAATATATGAGAATACCAATGTCAACCTGTGAGGAAGGAGGGGGTGGGGGGAGGGAGCCAGAGGAAGCTCACCAAGTGCTGTGTGCCTGTATGTCACTATCAACACGAACTACATCATGATGTGAGACTATAGTACATCAACAAAAGTATTCTTAAAAAGCTGAATATGAGAAAAGAAAAACAATCCTTGAATTTTCTTTTGTGGATATAACTTTTACATATCAGTGTTTATTATTTGAGTTGTCCATGTGTAATCCTGATCCAGACATTTAAATATTTTCTTATAAAAATGATTATCCCTGTAGAGAATACATTTAGTTAGCATAAATGAATGATAAAAATTATATATCATATATTCCAGTTACTGTTTCTGTTGAAAAAAATGAATATAAAATATAATAGAAAAGAATATCTAAGAGATTTTTCTTTGTTAGACTTAAAAAAAGACTTGTTTTTTCCTGTTTTGGAACAATGCATTTAGCTCTTCTCATAATGGTACTATCTATTTCACATGCTAAGAGTTTTTAATTTAAATTTATTTTAACTGCTACATTAAAATATATCCAATGTTGATATTAATGGAGTGCCATGTGATGCTTTGAGGAGGATCATTCTGGCTGAGGAAGATTAATGATTGCCACTTGTTCCTTACTTATAGTCACCTGCAGGTAGAGCCAGCAAGTCAAGGTCCCTTGTGGCACCTTCCTGGGAGCCCGTATGAAAAGCAGTTTGCAGCCAGAAGTGACTGACTCAACTGGGGATCTGCCCCCTCTTCCCTGACTACCCTGCCAGGTTCATACTTGTAGCATCCATGGCCAATAAGTGTGCTTTGGTTCATGCAGCTGCCTTAAATACGTGGTTTGGGAATTCTGAGAGAGAAAACACAACCAGGTAACCTTGTAGACCTGATTCATGGATTTCCCAGAATTAGTTTTAGGAGTTTGGTTTGCTTAGATGTTATGGTTATTAGTATTTAAACACAGACATTGTGTTGAGACCAGCAGTGGCTACCAGTGAGGAAGAGCAAAGTTGTGCCCAAGTACATCACCATTCTTGCCTCTCCATTTTGCATACTCTATACTTGGGTCACATGACTGAATTAATCAACACACTTAAAATAATTTTTCTCATGATATGGTCTTAAAATCAAATCTTTCTTTTAATTATATCTGTTAAAATGTGTAATCTGATGACTAAGACAAATTCGTGTTTTAAGAAAAATAGGAGCAGTTGTATGTCTTCATGGAAGAAAATACTACCAAGTGTTCCAAATAGAGAAAATCTATATTGGAAGAATAGCATTAAATTTGCTTTAGAGGTGAAGAGGAAAATCTTGATAATGTTTTTGTGTAGGCAAAATCTTTTTTTCTCTTTTAGACTGTTGGCACAACTTCTATGGAAGGCAGTATTACAAAAACTCTCTAAGCTGAAATGCACATATCATCCAGTAATTCTAGTTGTGAGAGGTAATGCTGTAATTAACTTTTTATGTATAAAATGGCAGGTACACAATTAGTCTCTGCAGTATCATCTGTGAGAAAGCTCACTGGGGGAAAATTGTGTGGCCCTGTCCTGATTAAGATGGAAATGCCTGCCAAGAATCTAAGAGCCATTTTTTAGAAATACTCTGTCAGGAAAACTCTACTAACAGTGTGAGGTTTTTCAAAGACTCCATAGTAACTGCAATTGTTTTTTCTGATGATCTGTCCCACTGTCCAAAGGGAGAATATACCAATGGCCTCTGTGAGCAGCTTACCCCAGGAGAGGAAAGCTGGTCACACTTCCATAGTCGAGAAGGGATCTGGATGTCTGAGGACAGGAAGGTAGATATTTGTTACTCTACATACTTTTATACCTTGTAAATCCTGTCCTATATGACTCTAGTAGCTATTAGCTCTGAAGTAGGGTATTAGGGTATTGTGTCTGTTTTTGTGGGGTTTTTTGTTGTTTTTTTTTTGGACAAGCATTAGTTTTCTCATCTATTTGTTATGTAAATTTCAGAAATTGTTGGGAATATAGTGAGGAAAGTGGCACTGGAGACAAGCAAGTTCCTGGGAATAAAAAGACAGGGACATCTCTTTTGTTACCTATTGTTGTGAGGTACTGAAGTGGCCTCTACTGAATATTCTGGAAGAAGGCAGAAAGGACCTACAAAACAATGAGGGATATGGAGTTTGGGTCCAACATCTGGCACGGGTTGTCAAGGAATATGATTGCTCTTAGATGCAGATTATGGCCCAGGTTGAGATGCCCTTGACCTGAGCCTTCTGGAACTGTGAATGTGCCATGGGCTCCGTACGACATGTGTTAATGAAGCATGCGGGGTTGACCACAGGTCTGGGGAGTCTTTATCTCCTTCCTCTAACCCCTTCACTATGCCCCAAGACTTCTTGGATCATTCCTCTAATATATATCACCTCCCCATATTCCTGCCCTAAAGTCAAATCTATCTGAATAAAGGGTATCACTGCTAATCAATTCACTTGGGCTATAATGAAACCTTGACACCACTGTTAATTTTTTTTTTTTTTTTGGTCTTTTCTCCTTAGTTTCTATTCAATCAATTAGAAAAGCATATTTACTTCCCAACTGTCTCTCAAATCCAGCCACCAACCATCTCCACTGCCATGATCTTTGTCCAACTCACCATCAAGCCTTAGCTGGACTAGTAAAGAAGGCCCCTACAGCATGTCCCTCACCCAACCACCTGGTAGAACTTTCCCAAGTACATGGTGGGTCACTCCAATTCCCAACAAAACCATGCACTTGGGATACAATAGAAATTCCTTAAGATGGTTCTGGCATCCTACGTAGTTCAGAGCCTACCTATTCCTCAGCTTCATTTTCTCCTCCTCATTTGTTACCAGCTATTATTGGGTTACTGGCTCTCTGCCTCCTCACATCCTTTGCGCTCAAATGTGCCTTCTTCTTGGACTGTTCTTCCAATAAGTAGCTGAGAGTTGCTTTTTCTCATCATTTCAGGTCACAACTCAAATGTTATTTCTTCATGGCACCACTCCTAATCTCACTGCTAAAAAAGCAATCTTCTACCCCCTGGTCATCATCAATCACATTGAACTATTTTATATCCTTCATAAAGGTCTATCAGAAGCTGCATTATTTATATATTTGTTCACATGCTCTTGTCTCTCCTCTCCACCCAAATATAAACCCCTCAAGGGCAGAGGCTTAGGTCCATCATTATTGCCACATCTCTGACGTTCATAGGAGCACATGGCACTGGTATTCACTGATAAACTAATGGTTTTGATTTGGAACAATCAACATCTGGCATATTTGGGGAGATCAAATCACAAGTGTTAAAGATATAACTGAGCTCTAGGCCTAGTAATAAGAAAAGCTACAGAGCAACCACATAATCCATTCACCAGGGCTGGGAAGTCACTGCAAAATCTGGCTTCTGCATCTGCACTTGAGTTTATCTGAATTTCAGTTCTCATTGAAAGATACTTCCATCTAGGATTCATCCTTTAGTCTGAATGAGCCAGTAAGCCCTAGGCTTGCTTTTGTTGTTGATGAATACTGCCACAGGAAGAAGGATCCCAAGCAAGAAAGAACAGTTGAATGGATAGGGCTTCATCTATTTAATTGTGGCTTATAAAATAAGAATATATGTGAGCTTATTTCCCAACTTAATGCAGTGTTACACACACACACACACACACACACACACACACTTAAAAATTTTTGTTAGAACTAAAAAATCTAAAATAAAATTTCAAACTATTTGTAATGATTTTATACTCATAATCATGCCATTTAATACTTATAAAAATTGTATAATTTAATCAGTTTTATATATACATAATACATAGCATGTATTCGTTACAAATGTTCATGCACTATTTAATATTCTAACTTGCTATTCTATCAGCATAGAAATATTTATCCAGAGCCCAGTGATAAAGTGGACATGTCAAGATATACACAATGTAGTTCCTTTTCTCATAAAGCCCTCATTTAACCTGAGAAATAGATACATACACTAACAAAGATGAGGCCTCCAATAACAGTTATTTGGGATGAGGAGTTAGTGTAGAGATTAACCAAGTTACTCTGGGATGTGTGGGATGGGTAGGGATCACAGAAGCTTTTTCTCAAAGGAGATCCATAACCACTATGGGGAGAATTATTTTTTAAAGGCAAATGTCTATGTATTCAAAATTATAACTGAACATGAGCCAATCTCTGAATAGGGATTGGTTTTTATCATTTCTTGTGCAAACCAACAGTCTTTGTCGGTGCTTGGTTACTGTGATTCTCTTAAAAAATCTATGGTTTGGTTTCAAAAGCCTAAAAATAATCCAAAAACTAATCTCAAAAATTAAGTGGGCAAGAACACCTAAGAAAAATATCTGAAAGGAAGAGTTATTAGATTTTGTAAAATTGTTGCCTTATTACTCAGCAATCTAGGTTTCAGCCCATTACTGTTGCCATTCTCTTAGCGACTATAATTGGATCAGTGATGAGTTATTTGGGGTGAGCAAGTTAGTCCAGTCAGACCAAAAGAAAAGATATTCTATAACCAAGAAGTTTTCTTTATATATCTCCCATACATGAACAAGTAAGCATTATTATTAATTTTTTGCTCTGCACTTAAAGAATTGTGGTAAAGTGAACAAAAAAATTTACCATCTTAATCGTGGTACTGACTGTATTCTTTTCAAGAGTGTTAGGTACACTCACAGTATTATGCAACCAATCTCCAAAACTCTCATCTTAAAAAAAAAATCTGAAATTTCTATACACATTAAATAATAAGTCTCATGTTTTGTTCTGGTAGCACAAAAAGAGTTCTAGTTTTACTTATGATTTGTTTTTTTTTTATCTACAGCACTGATAGGACTTTATGAAATGGCCCCTGACATCTTTTTTATTTTGCACCTGCATTACAGCAGGAATAGTCCTGTGTATTAAATCTCTCTGTTATTTCAAAACTTCGCTACAAAACCTAATGAGTTTTCTGAAATATAATGCAAAATGCTTGAATAATTTCTTAAATATTATCAGTTCTTATTTAATTTTACAGATTTAATGAGGTTTACCATCTCCAGTAAGAATATTGGCTACAAGGATCTACACAGAGATAGCATAGAAGACGTATAAGTAGAAAGACAGACGGACACAGAGACAAAGGGAAAAACAGAAATACAGATAGGTCTTTTTCTTCCTTCAGTCTCAGCTTAATTTCAGTTACAGAGGAAAATACAATAGAAACAAAAAACTGGAAGGGTAAAAAAATAGGTTAATAATACTTATCTTTGGGAAATGGGAACATGAGTGACTTTTTGATGACTTGCATTTTCTAATTTGATAATTATATTGCATCTGTAATTTGTGTAGTAAAATCAGTTTTCTATATAAATTTTAAATTAAAAATTAAATTTATATCCAAATTTTCAGTCATTTCTAATGAAAGGTATATTAACATTAATTATTTTTATCTTTAGACAACAAATAACATTTCCTAACACTTAAAAATAAAGTTTGGGCACACAGTCAATAAATAAACATCTCTCAATAAAATAAATTTTAAATGGTTGACTTTAATAAATTATTTTAGTAAACTTGCTACGAAAACAAGACATTAAATATATCTCCCTCATTAATTCCTAATACATCCTAAATTCCACACCAAGAATTTTGTCTACTCAAGTTAACAATACAAAATTATGCATAGCATACATATTCCAAAATAATAGGATCATATGACATTTTAAAGTAAAAGAAGTTAGAAAAGCCTCCAGGATAGTATTTACATAACATTGTGTTATTCTATCAATAAGTTTAACTAGGAATTAGGAAAACTGATATTTGTTTTCTGGAGAATGGAAACATAGGAGTTTAAATTTCTTTTAATATAACAGTACTGAAATCAGAGCCAAGATTAAGTTAGAAGATAAAAAAGTTTCTTATACTAGTTTATTTTGAGGAATGATTTTGAACAATATGTACTCTCCATTATTTTGTGAAATCCCCTTTCTCTATTTTATCTTAGCCCATGTATCAGGATTTAAGAAACTTCATTATTTCCTCACACTTTTAAGTAGTAATATCAACAACCAAACAGTTTGACCTGGTGGGTGGTCATGGAGAAGACATTGGAGGAAAAAGAAAACACATGAGCGACACAATAGTCAACTAAATTAACAACTATGGTGAACGAAAGTTAGTGGGGATGTTTTATCAGATTATTACAATTTTGAAATGATAGAATTGAAACTGTTAGAAATCAGTATATTCATTAGAAATGAAGAGTTTAAACAGATTTACTAAATTCCAATCAAATGCATAGCTACATAATTCTAAGGAATATACAAGTTGTGGACACCTGACTACTATCAATTAGTGCTTTGGCAACAGTAAAAGGTGTCAAGTTCACCCCAATTTAAAATAATAAAAGGACTAACATTTTCAAAGAAGTGTGATGCAAATACAAGCTGTTGGGATATTGATTTCATAAGTAGTTCTTAGATTATTTCATTAGGAAACTAACCTCTTTTCCATCTAAATTCCCATACTGTTCTTAATTTATGTAACAGTATCATTTTTTATTATTAGGAAACTTAAAATTCTATGCATTTTATTTCAGTATTAATATTTAAATTTGTCCACAAATATGCTTTCTAAGAAAAAATTTCAGTAACATTTTAATATATTCATAAAATTCCTATTTTCTTTGCAATCTTAGCATTCTTCAAGTAACCAATGCAGTTTACAAAACTGTAAATTTAATATGAAATTCTATAGATTTAAGGATTTTAGTATCCTTAATTTGAATTAAACATTCCCTTATAAATTAATAAAAAGTTGATATTTATATTAACATTTGATACTTTTTAAGGAAATACGGGGAAAATACTTATTAGATATATTATCAGGCTTCTCCCCTTTGGATTTAGAAAGTAAACAGCAGCTCAGTACTAAATTTTCATCCACTTCTCCAAACTCCATTTCTGCTACAGGAGAAGAGGTTATTTAATTCAACTAGATAATCTCAGCATAGGTTACTGTAAACAGGAAATAGTATATTATTTATGATAGTAAGATAATAAACCCCACTCATATTTGAGGGTTAATGATTTGTTGGGTCTTTGCAAACATCTTGAATGGAAGTAACCCTAAGAAATCAGTATTTTTCTTTTTAAAAGGGCCCTATTACAAGGCAGTGCTTTGAGTGGTACAGTCTAGACTGACCAGGAAGCCAGAATTCTTCCTATATATTAACAATGTGTAATGCCAAGTAACCACTGTCAATCCTATGTTAACCTTCTCCCATTCATGAGGTGGAGAAATGAAGGGCTCACTACAGTAAATAATGTCAACAACAATAAATATTTGTTGTCATCATGTGTCAAATACTATAAATTAATTTCATCTATTCTTATAATTTAAGAGGTAATGATTGAAAGTCACTCAATGAAATAATATAGAAGAAAATGATCAGGAAGTTAAAGAAACATTTAAAGTGAAATTTTTTACAGACTTTTATGGTCTCTGGTCCCTAAATGTAGCTGTACCTTTTGTTTTTCCTTTTGCTTCACTGGAATTTACTAATCTTTTTAGTTCTCAATGTATAATTTGACATAAGAAAGACTTAATCTATTCTGCCGGCACTGTATTTGGTACTATGGGGGACACCGAGATGAATGAGAAGTCCTAAATTCCATGCTGATAATACGCACTGCTGGTAATCAATTTCATGAAGCATTCTACTAGTTGTGGTAAAAGGCTTCTAGTTTTATCTATGGAATTTCTCTTATTTACATATCATATTTCAAAATGAACCACGACATCTTGCATGTGCACTGCAGCAAGGTTAATGCTCAGTGCATCAGCCATCCTGAAATTCCTCCTGAAATCCTATGATCTATACTTGTGGAGTTTTCTAACATTTTAAGATTAAATACAAGATATTTTAGTAACTCCTTAAATCTTATGAATTCTTCTTCATTTTATAGATTTCCTGAGGTCCACTAACTCTAGTATCTAATGGTTATTTCTTCAGGGAAAGACAATCTCTGGATAACACTACATGATTTTTAGGCTCTATGGATTAAATGTGTTTGCAAGGTTGATTAATACAGAGGTCTTGATGGAACCTACAATCTCTGAGGTTACATGAGAGTGTAAAAAGAGCACAGGGGCTCTGGAAGGAGGCACAACAGATAGATTTGATCAGTTCTGGTCCTGAGTCAGTCACATGCTACATGAATGGCAAGTTGTTCGGATTTTCTGAGCCTTAGTGTTTCTGTTTTTTTTTTAATCTGCACAATGAAGCTAATAACACCTACCCTGAATAGTTGTAAAGATGAGGAATGACATTTGTACAGCTGTAGGAGAGATGATATAAGTGTTCAATAAATAGTAACCGCTTATTTCATTCATTGTTTCTGCACTGCATTATTGATTAAAGCAGCATCTCAACTCAGAGAGCAGAAAATTGATCTATCTTAAAATAGATGACCAGTTCAAGTATGAGACCGGTTAATACAAGGATATGCAGAAATCAAAAAAATAAATAAAAGTTCTTGGTATATTTTCTACAAATTTACTTTCTCATTCAGCTCCTTTGTGAATATAAACTCTTAAAACTGTATTAGTTAAGAGAATAATAGTTGCCTTCATCAACCTTTATGGCTTCAGTCTAGACAATAAGAATGATAATGACCTTGAACTACCATAGACTTTTGTGACTAATGTGTAAGTGCATCAGTACCTGAAATTCATGTATTTAAGTATCCCTGGGATAGTAAACAAAGATAGAATTTAGAAAGAAAAATTTCAGAGGTAAGCTCATATAAAGTGCCTATGATTGTCATGTAAGCTGGAACAGGTAAGGTACACTCATATTAAATCATAAGGCAAAATTCTTAATGCTTTGTCGATTACAGTTCTAACTAAACTATAGCCTCAACTTACCAAAATTCTAATTTGCACAGACCAGGAACAACTGCTTTGAGCTAAAGATCAACTTTAAATGAAATAATATATGCACACTCTCCAGCAACCAATAATTTAAAAACCTGAATCTAAGCAAACAGTCATTCACAAATTAAAATATTTCTATGATTATGGTACCTGACAGTTCCTCATTTTACTGAGATTAAACATAACTATGTAGTGCACAAGCTTAGCTTAGTGAAAGTGATCATGGATCATTCTACTTTAAGAATTATCAGGACATGATAAAACTTTGTATATTTTAACAGCAAGAGCAATTTGATTGTTCACTTTTCATTTGAGGCAGTTTATTTACAGTTCAGAAAATGCTTTTGCTGAACTGCAATGTATCTTTTTCATTGTTTGTGGAAGTATCTGGCATTAAAATAGATTTTTCTAGCTATAAGTAACTGAATGAATGGTTCTGAACCCATGACTATAATTGGCAATTGATAAATAACATAAGAACCAAAATTGTCAAAACACTTTTGAGAACACAGTTCTGCTTGGTGGGCTCCATGGAGGAAGAGCCTCGTTGTCAAGAAAGGAATGGCGTTTCTTCTGTTTTCGCTCAATTCTTTCCTGTCTCTCTTTCTTCTCCTAAAAACAAACACAAATTAGAAAACTATAAGTTTATATACACCTGTGATCCTCACTTTCAAATCAGCTTACTTGCTGAAAAACAAAATCATCCATTATAAGATATTTTGTATCACTGGCTAGTTTAATTGGTTATAAAGGAGTAACAGCTAGGGAATACTGATAATTTGTAGAGTATTAAGGTATTGATATCACTTCATTTTTGTAAATAGTAAAAGTGATAATATTTAACAAATTGTGTAAAATAGGAAAAAATAGACCCACAATTTGCCACTCATCACATCTTTTTTCCTCCCCATTCCACTGAAGCAATCATTACTTTGAACTTGATGCTTATCTTTAGATAGAGCAGCTCTTAATACTTGTATCCATTCTCAAACAACAAATGATTTTGTTTTATAGGTATTTAGGATTTATACTAAAAGGTATCATACGTATCTACATTTTGTTTATATATGCACACACATATACGCTTCCTTTTGATTCATGTTTCTAATATATGGAGCTGTACAGAATTCCAGCATATGAACTTATCACAATCTATTTGTTTTTGTTGAAGACATGTAGGATGATCCTTTTTTCCACTCAAAAATAATACTGATATAAACATACATGTTTCCTTGTACATTTAAGTTCACTTTGTTTCTGCTGCAGTAAAATTGCTGCCTTGCAAAGTATGTATATGTTCAAATTTACTGGACAATATCAACTTATGTTCCAAAGCAACTGTAGGAATTTATCATCTAACCAACATCTACATTGACTTTTAATTTTGCTGTACTAATAAGCTTAAATCTGATAACTTCATTTTTTCTTTTTATGATCCTTATAACACTTCTAGGTTTAGTAAAGCATACCCATTGTCAAGACTTGATAAATATTAAGTTCTGTTTACATTTGGTTCTTCTATTAATTGTCCTTATACTTTTATCACATTAATTCTTTTGGAGTTTCTTCTGCTTTAAGGCAGTGTTTTGAAGTAATTTTAGGTCTAAATGTCATACAAATAATCCCAATACTTATTCCTTTGTCTCCATAATGTGTTTTACCCTATCACATATCACATCCTTACATGTGATCAATTATACGGGTTTATTATTCTTTTGGTATTATGCAGCCTCAATTTTTGTTTATTCTTTCAATTGTTAAGATTTGAGCTCCTACTCTGGGCCAAGCATAAAGTGATTATGAAATCCAAAACTCACAGATGTGGTCCCTGTCCCCTGGAGCACTTTGAAAATGGAGATAACAAACAAGCAAACACAAAATAGATAATTCCAAATTGTGTGAATTTCTATGGAACATAAAAATAACTATTGTGACAAAAATACAAGAGTACTTACTTTCATAGAAAGGTAGATAAAGTGAAAGTCGCTCTAGTTTTTTTTTTTTTTTTGTGGTACTGAGGATTGAACCCAGGTGTGTTCTACCTCTGAGCTACACCCCTAGTCCTATTTTATTTATTTATTTTTGAAACAGGGTCTTGCTAAGTTGCTGAGGGCTTCATTAAGTTGCTGAGGATGACCTCCAACCTGCGATCCTCCTGTGTCAGTCTCCCAAGTACTGGGCTTACCAGTGTGTGCCACCATGCCGGGTGGAAAGTCACTTTAAAGGGAAATATGTCAGATAAAAGAAACCACTTGTGAAGTGTTGGGGGGTGAGGGAGCATCTCAAGTAGAGAAAGCAGCAGGTATGAGGGCTCTAAGTGGAAAAAAGTAGGATGTAAGCCAGAACAAAAGACAGCCAATGTGAGCAGACCTTGGGGGAGTAAGGGAAGAGAATAACAAGGGAGATGAGTAACACCATATGGAGCTTCGCAGGTCATGAGACTACTTAGAACTCAGGTAAAAGAATGTAACAAGTGACATGGAGTGAGAAGGCAGAAAGGTAGGAGCAGAACGAGGCAAGCATGATAACCAAGGGTGAGACAGCTACAAGCAAAAGCAGCAGCTAACTTCCTCTGTAGACTGCTGAGAGGTCTAGAAAACAGGGACAGAAACGCAAACCTTGTTGGATAGATGTACAGGCAAACCTGTAACTTTCAAAGCATAACTTGGTGCACTGAGAGTCAGAGACAAGACTGGAGTGGACGAGGCAGAAAAGGACATGAAGAATAATGGAAGTGTTAACTTCCTAGAACTTCTAGAAATTAAGCTATAAAGAAAAACAAAAAGTAGGGGACCACAACTGGACTAAAATGCTGAGTTGTGAGCTGATTTTCATATAAGATCACACATCCTGCAAAGTGATGGCAAGGATTCAGAAGGGTGGAAAGAATGCTGTTTTACAAAGGAGTGGAAGGGTAAATCTGTATTTTATTGCTTGATTGAGGTATAGTTTTAATATTATTTTGAAAGTTGTATCTTTCAAATTTTTACAGTTTTATTATACCAGATGAATTTTTAGAACCATTTCATTTCCCTGCATATACTTCAAAGTTATGAATAAGTATATAAGGATTAGTATAAAAGCTCAGTATTTATCAACGCATACTTGATATGTCAATAGCACTTGATTTTTCCATCCTGCAACTGAAATTGTCTCTCCATTTCTTTAAGGCTCTGCTGATATTCCAGAGTTTTGTGGTTTCCTCTTACTGGTGACTTCTTCATATTCTTCAAAGAAAGCAGTATCAAAAAACAGGCCAATGGCTTGGGAGGAGAGGCGTTGTGATAAATGACTGGGTGTTTGTGCATCTTTCATCAGTACATATTTGGACTAACAATATTGCAAGATCTATTCACATATGATTATTCACAGTAAAAGAAGTGAAGAAAGGTATAAGGTTTTTTTTTTTTTTTTCAGTCTTAACATCCATGTCCTTGATCCATGTCATGAGAATGTTTGCATGTTCACTATTCCTATTAAAGCAAAGAAGAAACTTAACTTTCAGAATCTTGAGAAAAGAAAAGCTGTAATTAGGCGATTCTCAATCATTTTACTATTTTAGGGAGATGTAGGCCACCAACTAGGTTGGGGTATGCAATAACCAAGTGACCAGTCTATGTCCACAGAAATTGACTGAATGAGCCTTTTTGTGTGTGCATTCCATTGAACATGGAGGAGGAGAAAGAAACTTGAAACAAGTTTGATCTTATTAGTAGGAGTACTGAAAATCCAGGGTAGTATGAGAGAGGCAATTATTTTTCTTCACATCACTGAATAGGAATCATTAATGTTACCTTGATAATAACTGAAAGAATCTGTTGAAATGTTCTGACTATCATTTGTCAGAAATAGAACTTTCTATTCATTTTTCAATTTCACGTAACTGAATTACTCTGTGAACTCCCATAAAGAAGGAAGCCTTTCCTGATCTTTGCCTATCATTTCCACCTAAATCAATTATCCATCATATGCTTACTACCCAAGCTTGGTTGTAATAAAAATTTCAATGATGTTATTTTATACAAAAACTGGAGTTCTTAGACAAATTTCAATAAGAACCTGGTAAGATAGAGAGTAGATCTATAAGATGCTGTACATTCATCTTTTTATAGTTAGCATTATATTTATGGAAGTTTTACTGCATCTTCAAACATGTTATTTTGTCTTAGGTCTTTGATGAGATTTGTTCTCCCAAAGACTAATGTAAATGAAAAGTGACTAAATATCATAGTAAAAAACAAAGTTTTTCATTATAACCATGGCTTGGTCATAAGGAAATTCTATTCCATTTTCAAAAAAAGAGTGTGGATATAAAACTGAAAGCTTAAGACTTTTACATTTACTTAAGTGACACTAGCATACATCTTTTTTTTTTTTTTTTTTTTTTTTTTTTTGCGGTACTGGGGATTGAACTCAGGGGCATTCTACCTCCGAGCTACACCCCCAGCCCTATTTTTTATTCTTTATTTTGAAACCGAGTCTTACTAAGTTGCGGAGTGCCTCACTAGGTAGCTGAGGCTGGCCGCGAACCCGGATCCTCCGGTCTCAGCCTCCCGAATGCTGGGACTACAAGCGCGCGCCACCACGCCCGACTAGCATACATCTTTTAATATAAAAATACTTAACTTTTTTTTTTTAGAACAATGCATTATTTAAGACTTTAGTCTAAGGAAATCATCATGTGATACTACCTTTATCATTCAAATATCAAACCAATTTTGATCACTTTATTATAATTTCTCTGCATGGAATTAGCATAAACCAGAGCAAGAGTCAACACATAAGAATAAATCCTTTCTAGTTCTTTTAAAATTAGAGTTGCATTAAATTACTTCAGGGAGGACTATATCTTTATAACATCATTGTAAGGTTAAATATTTCTGTCCATGAGTAGTTTTATTTCATTTTTCAAGTTTTCTCTTGGGCCCTTTGAGAGAGTTCTAAAGTTTTCTTTATATTGGTCTTGCACATTTCTTAAGTTTATTCCCAAGTGTTTTATTTTTTTATTCTATCTTTGAAAGCTCACTTTGGCCTCACATGCCTTCATAGCATGAAAAAAATACACAAGAATAGTCAGAAATACTCTGAAAGAAGAACCAAGATGATAGATTAATCCAAACAAATATTTTGACATATGAAGTCCAGTAATAAAACAGTGTAGTACTAGAATATGTATTATAAGATTGGCCCATGGAATAAAGAGTCAAGAAACAGACCCCAGACTATGGGAATATAAAATATAGGCTATTTTGTAAAAGATACAGTTGGAAAAAGTAAAGTTGAAATCATATTTCCCACCATACATCAGAATAAATTCTAAGAACAAATGTCAAGAAATTAAAAGTCATCAGATGAAAAAATGGGACAACTTTAACCTCAAATTATGGAGAAAGTCTGATGTTTAAGAATCAGAGATCAAAGGAAAGATTAATAAATCTGACACTCAAAACTAGTATTAAATTCTTTATAACATACCTATTACAAGCAAAGTTAGAAAGCCAATAATAGAGAGGGAAATACCAGAAATAATAAGATGATTTCCCTAGTACATGAAATTGTTTTTTTGAAATCAATAAGAACATTGCAACTGAAAAAGCCCCACTGAAAAATGTGCAGTCTACAGAGTGACACAGAGTAAAAAAAATTATTTATATACAAATACACACACACACACACACACACACACA
The DNA here is from genome assembly GCA_004027655.1 of Graphiurus murinus. Classification (NCBI taxonomy): domain Eukaryota; kingdom Metazoa; phylum Chordata; class Mammalia; order Rodentia; family Gliridae; genus Graphiurus; species Graphiurus murinus. The sequence continues at coordinate 1,512 of PVLC010020276.1, read as the reverse complement.
CACACACACACACACACACACTTGTTCATGCTCAATCCTAACCAGAGAAATACAAATAAAAACACCCAGGGTAATCTTTTTTAACTAGCAGCTTGAGATGAAAAGAAATAACTATTCATGAATGTGTTACCTACTTGTAAAATGTGCTATTCATGAGAATGTATTATCTCCTCAAAAATTAATTAATGAGATACACATTTGTATTTTAAAATAAAAACTACTTTGATATCAAGCAACAAAAAAGTAACTTATATGTAAATTATAACTAAACACACACACACACACACACACACACACACACACACACACACGAAGTCCAGCTAGATATTGCTCCTTCCAAAGCTCAGATTTGCTGCTTTTCATTTAAAAAAACACCTAAATAAGTCCTTCTTGAAGTCATCAGAAATATCAAAAAAGACTAAAACATGGAATAACTTTCTTACCATTAGATTCAATATTACTGTGTTAATCTTGCATGCCCTCAGTAGTAAACTTGCCTGTTTCTATGATCTTAGATGCAAGAACTACTGCAAAGGAAAGTGGGGGTGATTGGTAAAAGATTAAATGTGGGAAGGAGTGCATGGAAGAAAATTACAACTGGAGTTTAAGCCCAGGTGCTTGAGAGAATAGAAGCATTAACAGAAAGAAAATACAATACATACAAGAAGAGGAGAGAATGGCTTCAATAAGGCAGCTTTCCCATAGAAATAGTATGAGGCACATGGAATTAGGAGTAAAAAAAGACACAAAAAATGAACTAAAAACATACAAGTGCATTAACAAATAATACCTACCAGCCATTTGTCATATTCATTGATGGCTTGTTTATCTTTGTCTTCTTTCTCAGCTCTTTTCAGGTCTTCTTTTCTTTTCTCATTTATTTTCTCTTTTTCCTTTTGCTTGAAAAAAGCTTCTTTTTTTTCATTCCTATACAGGATAATATAAAACACTGGAAAGTTAAAGGAGAATAAAGATTTCCTAATATAGTTTTGATAAATAATGAATTTCAAATAAAATTTTAAAAACTCCCAATGTGTTATTAATTTTAAATTTATCAAAAGATTTGTTATTGCTGGTCATGGTGGTAATGCCTGTATTCCCAGTACTTGGGAGGCTAAGGTTCATGGCCACTCTCAGCAAATTGTGGAGACTGTTTCAAAGAAAAAAAAGGACTGGAGGTGCAGGTCAGAGATAGAACCCCACTAGGTTCAGTCCCTAGTACTAATATATGCAGGATTTTGGATTACCATTTTTCAACGGCAGTTAGGTTATCTTTCTTCTTCTCAGCAATACTTTCCTCCTCTTTCTGTTTCTTTGCTCTTTCAAATTCTTTCTCCTTTTTATTTTTCTCTTTAAGATATTCCATCTTTTTCTCTTTCCATTTTTCAAAAGCCTGAAAAAGTTCAGAATGATTTTCTTACTTACTATGATCATAAAATATGTAAAAATACAGTTAATCATTAACTTTGGTTTCATATATTTTTTTTTTTTTTTTTTTTTTTTTTTTTTTTT
>PVLC010020275.1:6507-29569 GCA_004027655.1 Graphiurus murinus | reverse complement strand
TGGGAAGTTGCTGGGAGAAGTTCTGGGAGGAATTGGTTGGGAAGAAGAAGCGGTTGGGAAGAGGTTGGCCGGGTTGCTGGGGAAGTCCTGGGAAGAAAGATTGTGGGTTGCAAGTGGAAGACGGGTTGCTAGAGAGAGGGGTTATTGGAAGTCTGTAGGAAAAGCACTATTAGGAAAGACGACCTCTGCACTGTGTTTGTTATCGTTTGTGCAACGCCTTGATCCGAGAAAGAGAGAGATATAATAAAAGAGGTTCGAACCAGTAGTATTTAGCCAGCATCTTTTATTGGGGCCTCATGGCTGAGGGTTCAGCCTGGGGGGCCCGATAGTCCCTGGGTTCAATACCCAATAGTACACACAAAAAACAAAGCAAAACAAAACTAAAAACAAACCTCGAAAGATAGAATTACCATAGGACCTAGCAATTCTACTCCTAGGTTATCTATCAAAGAGAAATGAAAACATATCCACACAAAAGTATGACTGTTCATAGCAGCACTAATCATAATTGTCAAAACATGGAAAAAACCTAAATAAATGTTCATTAATTGATGGATAAATAAATGTATGCACCTGCCAAATTGTATTCTAATATATGGAATAAAACACTATACATGCTGCAACATAGATGAGCTTTGGAAACATTATGCTAAATGAATGAAGGAAGCTGGTCACAAGAGACCACATAGTACATGGTTCTGTTTATGTGAAATGTTCCAGAATCAGAGAATATAGAGACAGAAAATAGATTAGTGGTTGGCTAAGGCTATGGAGAGGTGGGAACGGAGAATGATCACTAAAGAGTAAGTGATTTGTTTTGAGGGTAATCAAAAAATTCTAAAACTAGCTGGGCGTGGTGGCGCACGCTTGTAATCCCAGCATTCGAGAGGCTGAGACCGGAGGATCCGGGTTCGCGGCCAGCCTCAGTTACCTAGTGAGGCACTCTGCAACTTAGTGAGACTCGGTTTCAAAATAAAGAATAAAAATAGGGCTGGGGGTATAGCTCAGAGGTAGAACGCCCCTGAGTTCTATCCCCAGTACTGAAAAAAAAAATTCTAAAACTGTGTTGAATCACAACTCTGAATATAAATAAATTATTAAATCATATATTTTGTGTGAATTTTATGTTATATTACATCTCAATAAAGCTATTGAAGAAACCTAGTGTTTTTGAAGAAAGCACAAGAAAATCTAGTTAACACCAACTTTCAGTGAAAAATATCAGGGTGGTTAAGAGATGATCTGGCTGGGTGTGGTAGCCAGTATAATCCCAGTACTTGGGAGGCTGAGATAGGAGGAGTGCAGGTTTGAGATCAGCCTCAGCAATTTAGTGAGACTCTCAGCAACCTAGCAAGACCCTGTTTCAAAACATTCTTTTTTTGGTACTGGGAATTGAACCCAAGGGCATTCTATCTCTGAGTTATACATCCAACCCTAGTTTTTATTCTTTATTTAGAAACAGGGTCTCACTAAGTTGTGGAGGGCCTTACTAAGTAGCTGAGTATGGCTGTGAACCCATGATCCTCCTGTCTCAGCCTCCCAGGTACTAGGATTACAATCGTGAACCACCACACCTGGCTAAACAATTTTTTTTTAAAGTCTGGGGGTGCCGGGTGTGGTGGCACACGTTCGTAATCTCAGTACTTGGGAGGCTGATACCAGAGGATCTGGGTTCACAGCTAGCCTCAGCTACTTAGTGAGGCTCTCTGGAACTTAGTGAGACCCTGTTTCAAAAATGAAGAATAAAAAACAGGACTGGGGGTGTAACTTGGAGATAAAATTCCCCTGAGTTCAATCCCCAGTACTGCAAAAATAATAATAATAGAATAAAATAAAATAAATAAATAAAAGGCTGGGGGTGTAGCTTGGAAGTAGAATGCCTCTAGGTTCATCCCCAGCACCAAACAAACAAACAAACCCCACTAAGGTTTTATCTTGGGCATATTATTTAACCTCTCTGTGTCTCAGTTTCCTACGTGAAAATGGAGTTAATGAGAGGCCTACTTCATTTACAGGCAGGTATGCATAGGCTGTACACATAACCGAATGTAGTGATGATTCTCTTTGTCTCTCTTGCTCTCCTTTCTGGCTGCCATGAGCTGAGCAGCTTCCGCTCCACCATAGTGCCCCTCACCAGGATGGGGACGTGCTCCCTGCCAGGATGTTCTGCTCCACCTCAGACACAGAAATGGAGCCTTGGACCATAGACTGAAATCTCTGGAACCTGGTCATCTCCATCAAAAGCAACTACAAGTTTCATATCAAAAGACATCTGGCTGGCACCTCCACAGTTCTATGAAATAAGACTTGAAAACTTGCTTCTTTCTCTGACTTGCACAAATTGTATTTGGATCTTGCATTAGAAGGGACTGGAAGATGGCTGCCCATCATGTTTTCAACTGCTGATGGGATGCTCCAGCTTTTACCAGGAGATGAGCTGCAATTAGAAGATCAAGGCATTTTAGAAAAGATTTTGTGTACTGACTGAAGAAAACAAAATGAAACACTGGAGAAATCATGAAGGAAGGCAAGACATAACACATTTCACCAAGCAGTGATACACAAATCGCCATCTATATGATATCTGTGTGACTGTGCAAATAAAGCATAAACATATTTATCCTAAGAACTTTGCAGTAAGTAGGAGCCATTTGCTTGCTGCAGTAATGAATAATGAGGATTGCCTGAACCTGTTTGAAACTTAGGGAACTTTGTGCCTGTGAAAGTTATCACACAGTTTCTTATTTCAAGTATATTATGAAACTCTTATTTATTTTGTTCTTTAGCCATACAGTATGCCATAAATATGAAACTGACAAGTTATTAGTGATCTTGTTGCCAAAATAAGACTAAAGACTTCCTAAGGGATCCCACTTTTGTATTGTTTCATTAGCTCAAGTTTGAGATGTTCTGCTATTGTCCTAATGGTCCCATGCATTAGTATTTTTCTGGATGTGCTTTTGAAATTGATTCATGAATTTCTTAGGCTTTCTGCTGGAATCTGAAGGCCCTGATTAGTTGAACAGTAGATTGAGAAAACCTGCAAATCATTGTTTTCTTGCAGTGTCTTTAGCTTGATTATTAAGACACAATTTTGTCTAAAATCAAGTGACATTAGTTATTATGTTTTTCAAATTGGAAATATACTTTAGTATTTTAAAGAAATATAAAGCCATCCTAAAACTATCATCTTTTATGCTCTGAAGTGCTAATTAATGAAAAGAGATTAAAGAGATACAGAGTTAAATTAATGAGGTTTATTTGCAGTATGGATAATATGGGTAATTTTTCACCTCCTTTAAAGAGGAATATTTTCTTTATTGACTAAATGTGGAAATTGATAGATAAAATACCAATTCTACTTCAAAATCCTTAACTATATATTATGCACTACACAATGTATTTCTTTTTTTTGGTATTTACTTTTTTTTTTTTTTTATCAATACTAATACATGATACCAAACTGATGCAATGGATTTCTTTCTTTTTTTTTTTTTTGGTACTGGAGATTGAACTCAGGGGCATTCTACCTCCAAGCTATTTTGAAATAGGGTCTCACTAAGTTGCGAAGGGCCTCACTAGGTAGCTGAGGCTGGCCGCGAACCTGGATCCTCCTGTCTCGGCCTCCCCTCCCAAATGTTGGAATTACAAGCGTGTGCCACCACGCCCGGCTCAATGGATTTCTTATTTCATGAAATTTCTTAGTTTTCCTACCAATAAAAGAAAGGCCATTATGAAGAAGAAAAAAAAAAAAAGAATGGAATGGAATGGTGAGCCCGTGTACAGTGCTCATGGGTAGAGATTACTAAATGTTTGCTATTATTTGCAGAGCCCTCTAACATGTTATGTTATGTTTAAAGTGCTCTTACATACATTTTCTCATTTGATAATACAAGTACGCAGGGTATTTTCACCCCCTCTACTTCAGGGCTGTTTTCAGCAGCCTGTCTTGGCACTCAAAACAAGCATCCATTGCGCTTTCCTCTCCTTTACTGCTAATACTCAGGGGTTGTCACTATTTAATCCTTGCTTCACCTGATTTCTACCAAGATGTCATGTCAATAAATACCATTTAAAATGTGGAAACATTCAAAATCCTTTCTTCTGATAAATGTTTGAGGAATAGATGGGCTTACCCTGACTTGTACATTGTATAATGTATATATGTATCGAAATACAAATGGCCAATAAATACAGGAGGAAATGTTCAACATTATTAGCAGAGAGATGCAAATCAAAACTATCTTGAGATTTCACCTAACCCCAATTAGAATGGCAATCATCAAAAACACAAACAGCAACAAATGCTGACAAAGGTGTGGAGAAGTGGGAACCCTAATACATTGTTGGTGGGATTGCAAACTAGTGCAACCACTTTGGAAAACAGTATGGAGGATCCTCAGACGAATGGGAATGAACCTACCATATGATCCAGCAATACCCTTCTGGGTATCTACCCAAAAGAATGAAAACAAAACTACCAGACTAATGCATGCGTATCTCTGTTTATAGCCACACAATTCACAATTGCCAAATTATGGAACCAGCCAAGATGTCCATCAACAGATGAGTGGATTACAAAACTATGGGATATGTGCATAATGGAATTTTACTCAGCCATAAAGAACAAAATCGTGTCATTTGTAGGGAAATGAATGCAACTGGAAAACATTGTGTTAAGTGAGATTAGTCAGTCACAAAAGTAAAAAATTGTATTCTCTCTCTAGTATGCGGAAGCTAGGGAGTAAGTGGGACATAAGAGGGACTCCAGATGAAGAAGGAGAAACCTTAGATGAGCAAAGAAGATGACTTAACTGAAGGTGATGGCAGGGGAGGGGGAGTGAAACACCCTAATGAACATGATGTACTTTCACAAACATATCAAAGTCAATCACTAAGCTGAACCTGAGAAAGAGGGAGGGGGAGGAATTGGGGCAGGAATTGGGGAAGAGTTAAATGAGAAATGTGTTCATGTATGCTTTTACCAGCTTATACCTAACAAAGATGTATGATTATGATGCACCAATTAAAAAAAATCTGGTACCTCACTAAGATATATAATTTTAAGGTATCAGTTAAAAAATGTGAACCAGCCAAAGAAACTTCATGTTAAAAGCAAAATCTCAAAAACCAGAAGAGCCTGTAGCTTACAAAAAAAATAGGGAAATTCCCAACCACATCATTAACAAGAAGCCTGTCCTACCTCCTCTGCTAGGGTGGGTTCCGAGTTTTGTGGTCATTAATCTAGTGCTTAATATATAAATTTTGTCTATTCTAATATTAGCTTAAGAGTCCTAAAAATGTACTAGTCCTCTTATATATACAATTTAGACTTTCTTCTTTTTTTCAACTCTCTCCCTCCCCACCTCTCCCTGCTCTCTGGTACTGGAAATTGAACCCAGAGATATTCTATCTCTGAGCTATACCTCCAGCCCTAATTTATTTTATTTTTAAAATTTGAAACAGGGTCTACGTTGTGGAGGGCCTCGCTAAATTGCTGAGACTAGCCTCAAACCTGTGATCCCCCTGTTTCAGCCTCCAAAGTACTGGGATTACAGATATGTGCCACTCTGCCTGGTTTATCAAGTTTCTTATGCTAATAATTTGCTTTAATCTTGAGAATTATTACAAAATGAAGCATCTTATTTTTTCTTGTTTCAAAATCAATGACTGTAAGCAAAATGAGTAACATAAAACACTCATATTCCTTCCACTTTGAAAGGGGACTTTCTAGGTTCATGCGCATGGGCGTGTGTGTGTGTGTGTGTGTGTGTATCCCACTGTGTGCCTCATTTTTCTTCTAATTCACAATATTTATGATTATTTTATTATTTTTATTTCTGAAAAATAAATATTTTGTGTGCTGGGGATCAAATCCAGGGCCTTGAACATGCTAACAATATACTCTGCCACTGAGCTATGATCAACTCCAGTCCCTCTGAAATATTTAATGACTTCATTTCATTATATAGATGTGGAACAATTTATTTAACCAATACTCTGTGGCTGAATATGCACTGGATCATTAGCTTTTTCTGCAATTATTTCAGAAGTGAATAAAATGCTAGGAAACTAAAGGAAGTAAGGCATTTCTTCCAAAATTCAGCCTTTTGAGTCTTTATAATGGTGGTACAATTTTGAGTTCTGTAATCTAAGATAAATATTGAAACCTGAGGATTCAGAGGAGGACAGTAAACAAAGCATTGAGAAACAGAAATTGCAATTATTTAATCCTAAGAAGAAAAAGCTTAAATATGGCTATATTTATGTTTATATATTTTTAGTATATACTCTTACATTCTGCCAGTACTAGAATCATTACATTGAATATCTTCTCTTTCCTTCTATCCTGAAAGCCCTCAGAGGAAATTCTTAATCTATTTCCTCCCTGGTGTGTGCTGTTTGAAGAATAGGTTTTTTTTGTTGTTTGTTTTTTGTTTTTAACAACGTGGATATAATTATGATACTTCAAACGAAGAGAGGGCAGGGAGAGGAGTCCTGTCTCTGGTCATTAAGCTAACTTTTATAAACTTGGAAAGGAATTACCAAGCCATGTGACTCTGTAAATTTTGCTAGTATGCTACTGTTTATTTCCTTATTCCCGTGAAGGAGAATTTGAGGGCTTTTCCTCACTGTCTTACTCTAATAAACCAGGTCCTTGTGTATACTGTTACTGAATTGTAAACACAATTGTGTTGAAATTACGACGCACTTGCTAACTTGAACTGCATGAAATGTTAACCAATGCTTCTGTATTTACACAGGTATGTTTACTTACTGGATAAGCATAGTTGGAAGTGTTTCATTTAAGTGTGATGCTCTGCTAATCTTGTGGTGCAGCTGAGGGGCACGTTTTCCATACTACAATATAATTCAAGGTTTTTTTTTTTTTTTTTTTTTTTGCGGTACTGGGGATTGAACTCAGGGGCATTCTACCTCTGAGCTATACCCCCAGCCCTAGTTTTTATTCTTTATTTTGAAACCGAGTCTCATTAAGTTGCGGAGTGCCTCACTAGGTAGCTGAGGCTGGCCACGAACCCGGATCCTCCGGTCTCAGCCTCCCAAATGCTGGGATTACAAGCATGCGCCACCATGCCCGGCTCAAGTTTTCTTTTCTTTTCTTTTTTTTGTTTTACTTTTATATCTAGAAAATAAAGCTGTAGAATATAGAAATAATGCTAGCATCCATGGCACACACCAAATCATGTATTCAGATTACTTTGTCTCATGCTTCGAGGGATATTGCAAAATTTTAGCCTCTTGAATAGTAAGGTAACTGTAGTCTTTTAGGTTGTTTGAATCAGGACTTCCCACATTTGATGACAAAATATCTTAGTTGGCTTGTGCTTTGCTCAAATCAGACCCATGATTCTGGGGTTGTTGGTGGTTGATAAGAGAAAACACAAACTGTTTTTGATTAGACCTTCTTTTTCTCTTTCCCTTTTTCTTTCTATTCCTTTCCTTCCCTTCCTTTTGGTGGCAGATAAAATGAAGGCTTTTATCTAATAAAATCTTTAGATAATAAATAAAAATATGGTATCTTGTCTCTTTATATATTATTAAGAAAAAAGCAGAGAAATTAGTTGATAAACTTAATTTCTCTAGCAAAACCAAGTAGGTTAGAGCTGTGGGACTCAAATCGTCTCTCTCTTTTTTTCTTTCTCTCTCTTTGTACTGGGGATTGGATACAGGAGCACTGAACCACTGTGTTACATTTCCAGTTTTTAAAACATTTTTTTTTTAAAATTTTAAGACAGGGTCTTTTTGCTAAGCTGCTGAGGCTGGCCTTAAACTTGTGGTCTTCTTGTTTCAGCCTCCCTAGTCACTGGGATTACAGGTGTGCACCACTGCACCACCTCAGAAGTTCTTTTTTTTTTTTTTTTTGTGGTACTGGGGATTGAACTCAGGGGTATACCCTGAGTTCAAGCTATACCCCCATTCCTATTTTTTATTCTTTAATTTGAAACAGAGTTTCACTAAGTTGCAGAGTCCCTCACTAGGTAGCTGAGGCTGGCCGAGAACCCGGATCCTCTGGTCTCAGCCTCCCAAATGCTGGGATTACAAGCGTGCGCCACCACGCCCAGCTCAGAAATTCTTTTTAAAAGAGCTCCCTTCTTTATTCCACCACTGAAGTACAAAAGGGCTATAAACTACTTAAAGTGCTTAGTACAGTTTCTGAACATAGTTGGCACTTAGTAGATTTTAGTTTTAGTTTTTTTTTTAATTAAAATAACATCTTAATATAAAAACTCACTTGAAAAGTTACTCTAGGGCTAGGGGTATAGTTCAGTGGTAGAAGGCTTTGCTTAGTGGGTACAGTTACTACAGACAATCTATTTGATCTCAAAAATGAAGGGAAAAGAATCAGGATGAAAGGAAAAACGGCAAGTAAGATAATAAAAATCATCAGAATAAATGAGATGCATAGTATATTGCATCTTTAAAACCTAATAAAACAGTCCTATAATTCCTGCTAAGTTAGTGAAGAAAGCTAATTGCTTTCCATATTCACAGCACCACCTTCAGGAAAGAAAAGTATTCTTTTATTTTATTGCAAATGCATCCTTATTGGAAGGGGCAGGTGGGACCATGACAGTGTTTGTTTTATAGTTTAATTGATTGCCATGGCAATGTCTACTCGGATTCTTCCAGCCTGGCTATGTTCAGTGCAGAAGACCAATGTGTGAGCCTTTAGCTTTTGAAGTGAGGCATTGAAAAAAAATGAGTTAGAAATGAAATGTGATTTCTAGTTTGTTTTGGAGAGACAAACTTAGATAACCACATAAAAATTATATATCTCTAAGAGATTTAATGGTCTCCCTTGATAGTTTGTTCTCTTAGTCATTCTAATAAGGAAAGTTTCTCTTTTATCAAATAATGGGATTAAGCAATTACTCACTTTAGTACCTAAAATAGTACCCAATGGATGGACAATTAGCTGCAGAGGCCAGTGTGGGTCAGATTGAAAAACCTTGGGGTAGGAGAAGGGAGAGAGTTAATAGGACTCTCTAGTGTTGCACTGCCCTGAAACACCAGAGCCACTGCCACATGTGGTATTGAGCACTTGAAATGCAGACAGGGAGAATTGGGATGTGCTATAAGCATAGAATACCCACCAAAATTTGAAAACCTAGTTAAAAAAACCTCATTAGTAGTTTAGTTTTATATTATTACATGTATAAATGATAACATTATAGGTTGTTAGATAAATATATTTTTAAATTTATTAAAATTAATTTTACCTATTTATTTTTACTTTTATTACTGTGGCTATTACAAAGTTTAAAAATTACATATGTGGCTTGCATTTTATTTCTCTTGGGCACATATGCTCTGAGGCATAAGAATCATAGCAGAAGCAGCCCTCAAAATCACGATAGGTACTGTAAGTGCTGGTACTGTAAGTGCTCCGAGGAAGGTTTTCTCTGATTACTCCTGTCTCTACATGAAAATTGAAGCTGAGAGATTCAATAGTCACCTAAGATACCATAGCTAGTAAGTAGAATAGAGGGTATTTGAACTAATCTGACTCTATGCGATGATGCAGTATATGCCCAATGGAATAAACTTTACTTAGAAATCATAGAAAGCAGAGCAGTGTAGAGAAGGGAGACACTTTAATTCAAATTTGCAATCTGGGAAAAATGAGGCCAAGGGAAGGTAAGTGATTTGCCAGGTGTGGTGGTGCACACCTGTAATCCCAGTAATTGAGAGGCTGAGACAGGAGGATTTCGGGTTCAAGGTCAGCCTCAGCAACTTAGCCTGGGGCTTGGGTGTTTCAGTTATTTAGCTGCAGGGACACCTCTGCTTTGGGCAGCTGCAATCACGTGAGACCTTATTGGCCTCTGGCCTTGGTGCTTGTAGTGCCCAAACACAGACAGGCATGAGTTTATAGCTTTCTGAGCCTGCAACTTGATTGGCTGAGTTATTTCACCCCACAGACACCACAGGTGGTGGTCCTGTGGTGATCACTGGAGACCCTGCAAAGGCATAATGAACTGCCGACTTTAGATCCCTCCTGCCCGAATGTCCCTAGGGGCTATCTGCTAATTCACGTCTTTGCTGTGTCCAACAGTAGCCCCCACCCCTAACTCTGCAGGAGTGGTTTGCAAACTCACAGACCCTCGAAGGTCTGCTCGTTGCTATGCAGTTCCCTGTGACCACGCAGGGCATACTCCCTCTGGGACAGTTTGTTAACTCATTGTCTTTGACCTGGTTATAGGTAAATTTCTGTGCTGCCTCATGCTGACTGCTACAGACTGCCCTGCAAGCAGGCTGTTACCATAGCAACAGAGATAAGCTGAGTTAGGTAGAGAGCTGCTGGGTCAGGCAGATGCTGAGACCTAAAGGGAGATTAAGAAACAGCATGTATCCCCTCCTGTTCTGTGATGTCAGACTAAACCGGCCTGTCTTTGTGAAAATAAAAAAGCAAGACCTAAATATAAGACCTGTCATCCAGGGAGTGGCAGTGTCTCTTTTTTGGGACACTCCATCACATTCTCCAGTGTGATGCTTTTTACTTTTGCTTCTAATAAATCCTACTTAACTTTGCAACTGCGTTTCCCGGATCTTTATTTTTATATTGGGTCAAGGAAAAGGACCCACATTGAACCTCAAACTGTAACAGTTTAGCACTTTGCATGTGGGGCTCGACTTGTTGATGGTGGTCTGACACCACTGAAACCTGCAAGGTCAGTAACCCTCCCCAAGCAGGATCAAAACCTTGCAGATGACTATGAGTTCTGGAATCGCAAGGCTTTTCATGACTGTGGAGCCTCCCTCTCGTGCCATGGTGTACCATGGCTGACCCTTCAGAGAAGGAGGATAACCCCTATCAATAGTTTAGGGCAGACAGGAGAGACTCTGGACCTCTCCTGTGCTTGCTAAACGGCTAAATGGTGGCTGGTAGACAGCCTGGAACTTCTTGCCCTTCAGGTGAGCAGTTCTCACAGCCTATTGCCATGCAAAAAGGACTAAGTTGGTGTCACAGTTTATATTGAAGTTTCAGAGAAGGCCATCCTTACCTTGTGAGGCCCCCAATGAGTGCCCATCCATTCAGCCCCTGAATAAGATGGGGCAGTCTTTAAAAAAAAAATCCTTGAATGGCTGTCATCACCTGGTTAGGGACACTGGGTCTTTGACCCTGACTGTCAGACAAAAAATTGGGAGTAATCCTGAGAAAGAAGAGGAGAGGAGATTATATTAGGGAGGTCCTCTAATGGCCACATTTAGTCCATGGCTGTCATAAGTATTTGGGGAATTTCAGTGTTTAGCAATTGGAGACATCAACAATACCTGAGATATACACGGGACCTCACTTGGACAAAGAGAGGAGGGACAACAGGAACAGACAAGGCACAAGTATACTCTCTCTTTCATATATGAGATTCCAGCTATTGACACCAGATAAAAGCACTGTAAGAGCCACGGCACCTAAGAAGCCTCTCCTGACACCCATGGGAATGTTTCTTCTTGTTGCTGGAGGAGGAGGAGACTATGGTCTCCCAGATTACCCCAAACCATTCTTATGGGCCAAGTTTAAGAAGATCAGAAAAGACCTAAGTAATTATATGACCAACCCTGACCAAAATGTACAGGCATTTGAGCTACTGACATACTTATACGACCTCACTTGGAGGGACTTACAGGTGCTCTTAGACCAAACCCTAACCTTCTTGGAAAGGGAGTAAGTTTATCAGGGAGCCCAGGAGACAGGCAACAAATTTTGTTTATATTGTATACTAGAAGGACTGAGAAAGGCTAAAGTTAAACCCCTCAATTATGGGCAGTTAGCATTCATACATTGAGGCCCAAATGAACCCCTGATGTCCTTCCTGGAAAGACTCAAGGGAGCCATGGTTACATTCACTAAGCTCAAATGTCCTCAGAAGAGAGACTGCAAATACTCGTCAGGACCCTGCCCATGATGTAAGGGGGACAACTGGAAGTCCAAGTGCCCCCAGATCTGGAGGGATCCGGTATTCTCAACCCCAGGTTCCCAGTGATGGGTTCCAGAGCCATCTCTCCAAGGTCCCACCACTGATGTCAAAATTCAAAAGCCTTAGACAACCCTTACAGTGGGATCTCAGTCTGTCCAGTTCCTTGTAGACATGGGCCCCAGATTTTCCATATTGGCTTTTCCTCTGGTTCAAGATCCTCTCATAAAGTGACTATTGGGGCAGTCACTTAAATATTCGTTTACTCAAGACCTAGCCTGCTCCTAGGGTGACCTCTATTTCTCTCATTCCTTATTAGTCATACCAGAGATCCTAGCTCTGCTGTTGGCAAGAGATATAATATCACCACCATTTCTTCCCTGCATAAAAGCCCAAGAAAAAGGGGAAAACCCCTCACAAAAACCCAACAACAACAACAAAAACCTTTAACTGCTTTTTCTTTTTCCCTCTCTTGCTACCCTGCTTGTACTAAGAGAACTTTGCTATAGAGGTTACTTGCAGGTTTGTTATTTCAGTAATTCCTAGCTAAAATGTAAACATCTGAAAAGAAGAACTGTAACTTTTTAAAGTCCAGGCCCCACTGTAAAATTTAGACCTCTGTAGGATGTTTTTAAACACAATGTTCATTGCTTTAAGAGTTTTTTTTTCCATTTTTTTTTTTTGCAGAAAAAATGTTTTAAGACACTAATGATGCTTACCTGATATCTTAATTTTCAGGGGTAATCTTTAGTTTAATTATTAAATATTACATTGGGTAAAGACAAAATGTAATTAATGCTTTAAAATGTTCTTGACTTCATAAGATGTAAAGTAACATTTGAGTTTATTAAGTGAGCCTCTAAATTGTTGGTATATAAGAGATCAATATTGTAGAATGGCATTGTTTTGGGGTCTCTACTAAAAGACAACAAAGATTGCTGGAAATCAAGGTTCAGGTCAATGTGTAATCTTGTATACATTGCTTTGATGGGAACAACTATCTATTCCTTCACCTAGATACCCTAAAAATTTAGAGACAATGATTAGACCAATATGACCCTCCTTAACAATCTTTAGGAAAATTTCAAACCCTTTAAAGAGATTTATTGGTTGAGATGATGAACATCCTGAGTTTCATTCCCTTACTGTTCATCATCCTAGGAAAACTAAACACATATAGACTATGTGCACTCCTTTTGGGAAGTCACAAATAGGCACCAATACGTGCTGCAATACTCCAGCACAATCAGGCCCATGATCTCAACAAAGAGAAGTTACAGATAGGCAGCAATGCTACAATTACCACAGCACAACTAAGCCCATGGTCGACAGGGTGCCGGTCTCACATCACAGCTTGCTGCACTTAATTGCCACACTGGTAGGCATGGATAAACTCAATAGACACACTCTGTTTATGGCCATCAGGTAGCTCAGGGAATACTATGGGACCAAATGCAGTAAGAAAACTAAAATAATGCTTTTATTTCTCCTATGTCTTTCATGTGGGAAATGGCCCATCTACCAAGCCTGCCAGCACCTAGTCTTTTCTGTGCCTGAGTTTGGTAGTATGGATTAAGAGATGACAGATTGCCACCAGAGGGAAATGATTTTAGGTGGAAAAGGATCTTGTATGGCAATATTTTTGTTTTAAATGACTGATTTGTCCCATAGGGGAAAAGAAAGATGCAAACAAAAATCAGAGGATTAAGCAAGTCAAAGAGGGTTTGAAAAGCTGCCAATAATTTGTAAAGGGCAAAATTATAAAAGATATATGTAATAAAGCTAGTTAAAATTAAAAGGAATTATTTAACGGGTTTTCTAGAAGTCACATTAAATGCAGTAATTCTATATTTAAAACAATTAAGTTTTCCTAAGATATTGGTCTACCTTTGATAAAATTTTACAAAAACAAGCCTAGAAAGTAAAAATTTTAATTTTATTAAGATAAATTTTTGTGTCTCCTGCTGCATATTGACAATAATGTTGTATTCCCAAAATGTACAGGACTTCTAAAATACAAAATGTAAGATTACTAAACTAATGGTGAAACAGGTATTTTCTTTCTGGAATTCTTGTCTACAAAGTACAAAGAATGACACTCACAGACAACAGGAAGGCGAGTAGGGAGTTTATTGTAAAGAGAGAATGGGGAAGGGGAAAAAGAAGCAGAACACTCTTGTGGGCAACGGGGACCCTGGTGTTCTGCAGCTGCCTTCTAGACACCACTTGAGAGTAGTCCAAGCCAAACACTGTCAATTACAAATTGCTTTCTCCCAAAGTCCATGTGATCTTCCAGAAGAGAGGCGCAGGTATGATGTACTCTCATGAACATATCAAAGTCAATCACTAAACTGATCTTGAGAAGGAGGGAGAGTGAAGGAGTGGTGCGGGAATTGGAGAAGGGTTAAATGAGAAATGTGTACATGTATGCCTTTATCAGCTTGTACCTAACAAAGATGTAGGATTACAATGCACCAATTAAAAAATAAAATAAAAAAAGAGAGATGCAGGTCACCACTAGGAGCCTCAATCAGCCTTGAGGTCCAGCTGATGCCTTCAGGTCTGTCTCTCTGTAAGAGAGAGGAAAGCTCCCAAAGGGAGGGGTTCCTGAATGGGAAAAACTGACTAGAGTGGCTGATCTAGGGGTTTGTATACTTCTGAGTCTCCTTTTCCCATTGGCGTCTCATAGGCTGTTTCCTGGGATTTGCACGGTGTATTTGCATATTGTCTTTCTTTGAGTCTCCTTCTCTCAGTTTGGGTTCCAGATGCTGTTTCCTGGATTCTCCTGGCATTGCTTATCAACAGGAACAACTGGAGTTTTGTAAAGCTCTGGTCACTTTCAGGAGGTTTTTGATCTCATTATAACACTTTCAGGGGTTTGGAAGTTAGTTAGCATCTGTTGCCTCTTAGGAAATGAAGTTTTTCTACCATATCCCTTTGGCCCTATCCTACTTCTTATTACCTCCTCAGCAGTGTTTCTTTTTTAGGACACTCCATCACATTCTCCAGTGTGGTGCTTTTTACTTTCACTTCTAATAAATCCTACCTAAACCTTGCAACTGAGTTTCCTGGCTCTTTATTTCTATGTTGGGCTGAGGAAAGGGAACCATGGTGAACATCAAACTGTAAGTCTTGAGAAGTGCCACTCAGGTCCCTGCAGGTAGAGATGAGTTTGGCTTCAACCACAGGAAGTGCTGCACTTAAAGACAACAAAAAATACCATATACCAACATTTTTAACTTGAAGGAAAATTATAGAAACATGATGAAATGTAGGTATCTGACCAAGAGACTATTGAGACTCCAACTCTATTCATTGGGTAAATTATTAAATGAATTTCCATATTGTGGGCTACCCAAAGCTGTGGTTTTCTTCCAGTGCCTCTATTTTGTTATTTTGTAGTTCCTTGATGCATCAAAAAATGTGAGCAAAGGAGCAGGTAAAGATAAGATGAGTCAAAACACATCAACTGCATTTGGAAATCTAACAAATGATGGTAGAATAATGAAGTTGACACTATTGCTTAAAATGAAATTTTTAGGACTGCTTCTATATAATATCTAAAACTATTTTCCTCTACTAGTTGTACAAGTAGGAACTGATGATCTCATGTTATGCTGAGTTAAATTTTCTCCCTTAACATTGATGTTGATGTGGCAAAAAGAGAAGATTACAAAAAGAATAGCTTCTTTAAGCTTGGGGCAATGGTCTCTCTGTGTGTAGAGCTCTATAAATGAGTGTCTTAAAGTTTTACAGCATAAATTCCAGAATATGGACCAAAACAAGTAATTGTCATATATGACACAATAAGTACTGGCATTTTTCCATCAATTCAGATATAGTTTCCTTCTATTTTTACCCAAATACCTCATTCATTGGTCTTTAATGCTGAAATAGAAGTCAATATAGAGTGAACATATATGTAGGGTGTGAGAAGCTGCAGGAGCACAACAAACTTTGCTATGTTCCTTCCTCTTTAAAAAAAAATAAAATTAGAGACATAATTTACACAGAGCAAAATTCATTCATTTTTTGTTAGCAAACAGTTCAATGAGTGAAACAGTCCTGTAATTACCCCACAGTCAAGATCTATAACTATTCCACACTTCAAAAAGTTCCCCTGTGCCCCTTGATAGTGAGCTCCTTCCTCCCCCGGCAACCACTGATCTATTTTCTATCCCTATAGGTTTTTCTATTCCAGAATGTTCCATAAGTGGAATCATATAGCATGTAGCCTTTTGAGTCTGGATTCTTTCAGTTAGCATATTGCATCTATGATGTTCCTTCTATCAATATTTCATTGCTTGGTATTGTTGAATTCATTATATGGTAGTATGTTTATTCACCAGATGAAGGACATTTGGGTGAATTTGGGTTGTTTATAATTTGATTGGCTTGCATTGTTTACAGAGTTCTTTCTTCAATTTCTTTTCCATTTCATCTTCACAGTAGCATATGAAGTAGATAGAGCTATTCTGCAGATGAGGAGATTGAGGTTCTACAAGGGAGTATGACGTGACTTGGCCAAGTTCACGTAGTTTGTAGATGGAAAAACCTAGAATTCTAAGAGGTTCTCTCTGGTTCCAAAGCCTCTGTTCTTTCCACAACTCCATGTACAAAGAGCAAAGGGCAAGCGGGCATATATTTTTGTTATTCTAAGTTTAAAGGGGATAATAAAATTCCACAAAAATAAAATTCACTAGGGGCAGAAATCTAACATTTGCTTTGGAAGCCACCTCACTAGGGTCCCTCACGTTTCTACATGTCTTGCTGGATATGCTAAGAATGGCTCTTTGTCAAGGTCATTTCTTGGTATTGATTTCCAGCAAACCATCTTGAAGGTTGAGGTAATCAGGGACAAAGAGCAACCTTGCTACTGCTCTTCAAGGGCTGAGGACAGCATCACTTTGGGGTTTGAGGGCCAGGTGAATTGATATAAACATGCTCATGCAGCCTGCCATGTTGTAATAAAGTCCTTTGTCTCTGACCCAGGAGGTTTATGTCTTCTGCTAGCATCTATGAAACTGTAACAGGCTGATTTATTAGATTATAAATAGGATGAAGTCAAATCCTAGACCCCAAAGTTTGTATTAAAGGGCCAGTTAGCCCCTGGAAAACTTAGAAAAAGAAGGCAAAAGAGCAAGCAGTCACAAGATAGGTAACAGAAAGACAAGTGTGGACTTCTGAATTAACCAATTTTTTGCATGGATTTATCTAAACTGCCCATCCAAATCTTCACTCTCTGGCTTTATACAAAGAAGCCCTGGTTTTAGAGCTTCAGATTTCACATTGCCCCTTGCTGGTACTCTGCTCTCTGCATGTTAATCTTTGGAACACAAACTTCTTATGTGTTGGTGGCTACTGTTCCAGTGGACCTTGGAGTTGCCATCATCAGACACATTGAGAGGCTGACTGCTATGATTCCAGACAGAGCTTCCAGTTGGGTTGTACCACGTTGAGAGTATGATGGTAATTTGTGAGCTGTCATGATGTCAATTTGTAAGGGAGACTAGAGCTCCCTCTGGCTGCTCTCTTCATGTTATAAGTAACCAGACCTTTGGAGAGAAGTACCTAAGCCAAAATTACACTGCATACTTGTGGCAGAGGAAGAATGTCTTGCCTGGAGCAGAATTCCAGGGGAACTTTCACCACTTCAGTTCAATTCTACTTCTCCAGAATTATTCTCAACTCATAGCAATTATGGACATTAAGCTCAAATAACCCAGAATCCAGTTCATTTACAATTGGAAGTATGTAGCTGTCTAGCACAGGGACACTTCCATTTTGGGGTAAGTCTTCCCACACCTCATCTCAAGTCATAAATCAAAAGGTTGCTTGGTGAGCACAGAATTAGGACACATTTAAGTGCAAATGTGTACTTTCAATAGTAACATAACCATCTAACTAAAGTGGCCACATGGATTCCTATTTAGTATATTTCTCCTTAAAGAACTAGGTTGAAAGTTTAGAATTCACTCATATAATATTTACTGACTATCTATTTTTGTGTCAGATACCTACTATATATAGGTGCTGGACCTGAGGATACTTTCTTCTGAATAAGTGCTTTATAAAGACATATTTATAATCTGAATGATCTTTTTAGTAATTACCTAAGTACCATCACTTCATCCCCAAAGAAAGAAATTTATACTTTCAGGAGTTTTATTCTCTCTCTCTCTCTCTCTCTCTCTCTCTCTCTCTGGTACTGGGGATTGAACTCAGGGGCATTCTACCTCAGAGCTATACCCCCAGGCCTATTTTTTTATTCTTTATTTTGAAACCGAGTAGTCTCACTAAGTTGCGGAGTGCCTCACTAGGTGGCTGAGGCTGGCCGTGAACCGGGATCCTCCGGTTTCAGCTTCCCAAATGCTGGGATTACAAATGCCACCACGCCCGGCTTATATTTTCTCTTTTGATCCTTATGATAAATCTGTATAATGTATACTAATTATCTCATTTCACATTTGAAGAACCTGAAAATTAAAAGGTTACTATAACATGTTTTAAGCTACACAATTAGCAAGTGGTAACCCTGGGACTTACCATACTTCTAGAACCTTTGCTTTCCACTATGCTTTTTAACTCACAAATTTTTAAAAATTGAATTTATCATACTATGAGTATAGCCATATTGAGGTCCTTATTTTGTGGCTCAATTATCCTGCTTTCATGAGTTGATAAAGGTCCTAATCTCATCTACAAATTGATTCAGCGAACAAACTACTGAGCACCAGTGCAAAGTTTACCATGTACAAAGTACAAGCCAATCTCTAAAGAGGGATACAATGTGTAAAAGACAAGAACTTTGTATTTTTGGACCTTTAAATATAGTGGGGAATTCTCTCTCTCTCTCTCTCTCTCTCTCTCTCTCTCTCTCTCTCTCTCTGGAGTCAAGGAGACTAGAGGTCAAATTATATACTCTAGGAGCATAAAGAAGAGAAAGAAATTCTAACTAGCAGAATTTGAGAAGGCTTTTTGGAAAAGACGGCTGAAATTTGAAGAATAAGATTTTGCCAGCTGGGTGTGGTGGCACATGCCTGTAATCCCAGTACGTGGGAGGCTGAGACAGGACGATGTCAAGTTCAAGGACAGCCTCAGCAATGTAGTGAGACCATGCTTCAAAATAAAAGATAAAAATGATTGGGAGTGCCGGGCGTCGTGGCACACGTCTGTAATCCCAGCATTCGGGAGGCTGAGACCGAAGGATCCGGGTTCGCGGCCAGCCTCAGCTACCTAGAGGGACTCTGCAACTTAGTGAGACTCGGTTTCAAAATAAAGAATAAAAAATAGGGCTGGGGGTGTAGCTCGGAGGTAGAATGCCTCTGAGTTCAATCCCAGTACCAAAAAAAAAAAAAAAAAAAGTTTGGGAGTGAAGTTCAGAGGTAGAATGTCCTTGGGTTCAATCCTTAATACCATTACTTTTGTGTGTGTGTGTGTGTGTGTGTGTGTGTGTGTGTGTGTGTGTGTGTGTGTGGTCAGGACAGTATAAGAGGAAGGTCTGGAAGTCAGGCAGCCTCAGCAAAGACCTGAAGGCAAGAGGGTGCTGAACATCACTTGCATCATAGGGGAGAGGAGGTATTAGTGTTATTATGGGAGATAATTAGGGATAGCAGAGAGAAGTTCAGTTATAGTGTTTATGTCTGAGTTAGAGAACTTGAAACAATTCTTTGTGTAAGAAAAGAATTTGGGAAGGGGAAAATATGATCAGCTCAAGACAGTGCCCCCCACCCCTTGGATTCCCACTGCTTTGCACAGTGCATGGACTGGAGGGGAAATAGACTGAAGGTTGAGTTATCAGTTAGGTTATTGCTATTGCTCAGGTAGACGGCAGATGTGATCAACACAGAGGGGAAAATGACTGTTTATGATAGCTGGAGTTGAATATAGGGAAAAAGCAAAGGCTGACTTTGACTCTGGTCCACCAGAAAGTGATATTGGCAACAGGACACACAGAGGAAGAATAAATAGATGGTTTGGGTGGAATGTGAATACGAAATAGTCTCCCTTCTTTTGTGGGTCCTGTTGTGTTTGAAGTGCTGGTAGAAAATGTAGTGAAATACAGGGTTTCAAGTCTAAAGCACCCAGGAGGCAGATTTCTTTCAAGGAATTGTCTCATATGCCTGATCTCGTCCATTGTATTGATGTAGATTTTTATTAATTTCAGTTGGGTACTATTGGTACATTGCCTTAAAACTGTGGAGAACAATCTTATTTGTGCAGTTCTCTATGTAGGAAGAAAGAGGGGGAAATACATTAAGGGAAATAAGTGATTGGAAGTGATCTTCTGATTTTCATGCTTTAAAAACTGGGCAAACTCTCATCTTCCTTAATTGGAGTATCAACGGGGCAATACATTTTAAAAGACAGATCATGTTCTTAGAAACCAGCATTACTAGAAAAATCTGGATATATACGAACTGAAAAACAAAAAAGTCATGTAACCAGAGGTGACCCGTTAATGACTATTCTTCTGTTTGCAGGGTTAACATTTGCCAGAACCTTTGCAAGTTAAGTTCTTTGGAGCTGTACTGGTGTCTGAATCCTAAGGGACTCATTCACTTCTTCCTTAGGTGCTACTTTGAGCTCTATTACTCTGCGGAGCAGATGTGCTCAAAGAGTTTATTGGTCTGGAACACGGGGATTTCCTTCCCCTTCTTTTCCCTTCGGGTCTGGCTTCCTCGCTCCATCACAGCGCAGCTCGCCCAAGCGCCGCGCTCTCCCGGGTCTCTCCTAGCCCGGCTCCAGCGGGTGAGCTGCGTGCGCCCTGGCGGGTGGCGCGCTCCGCTCCCCCGCTCCCCCGCCTCCCGACTCCCCAGCTGGGGGCGCGCGCCCGGGGGCCGTTGACGCTCACACCAACCGTCCCTGCGGTCCAGTAGGGCGCGCGGGCTGGGGGCGGGCGCGGGGCTTGGGGCGCGCGCGGGCGCGGGCGCGGGAGCTGCACAGAGCTCGGCGGGAGCAGACGCGGGCGCAGGGGCGCGCACACCGGCCGTTGGAGTTGGGGATGGGGAGCTCTCCGCTGTGCATTTTCGGAAAAGTAATTGAAGTAGAAAAAGCAAGTCGCAAAAGGATAAGTATAACGAGATCCCATTTTTATGGAGGAAGATTCATAGGGCCAAACTACGAGTGTGCGCACATGGACATGTGTGTGCAAGCTTTGAACAAGGTCTCGGGAGAGCCGGGCGTGGTGGAGCACACCTGTAATCCCGGTACTTGGGAGGTTGAGACAGGAGGATTGCAGGGTTCGCGTCTGCCTCAGTAATTTAGTGAGGCCCTCTGCAATTTAGGGCCCTAGATTCAAATTTTAAATGAAATTGGGCTGGGGGTGTATCTCAGTGGTAGAACGCCCCTGGGTTCAAGCCCCAGTACCCTCCCTGCGCGTGCGCACGTACACACACACACACACACACACACACACACACACACACACACGAAAGAAAAGAAAAAGAAAAACCGGAAAAGGTATCAGGAAGCTCCTGGAGAAGGAAGAGATTGGATGAAAGGGGTTCACTTTGTACATTGTAGTGAGGAATTGGTCTAGAAGGAGCCCACAGTTGACGAAATGTGGGAGTAGGCTTCTGGGATATTTAACATTATTTAGAACGAAAATGTAGTTGTGTTACAACAACAAACAACAAAGATCTGCACTTAGGAAGCTTGGATGTCCCCCATTGGGAGGGACCTGCTCACTCTCTGAGGAAGGCGAATTTGAGAGTTAAAAACTTTTTCACACTTTTTCTCCCTCACTGCTCGCCTCTTCTGTTACCCCCTCCCTCTAAATCCTCCCAACCGCCCTCTGCCAATCAACGTTCCTTATCCTCCCTGCAAATCTTACTCTCAAAGAGAAAACATTTTGAAGCTAGTTAACAACTGACAGGCACAGGAATATTTGAATTAGACATGGTCCCTAAACCGTATTTGATACAAAGTAAGATAAAATATTTACAGAACATTTCCATTTCCTCCTGAACCAGAATGTCTTTTTACTAGACTGATCACATGATGTTAAAACATCTATTTTGAAATTATTTCAAACTTAGAAAAAAGTTACAGAAATAGTACAAAGAATTCTCATTATATCCTCCCCCATTCCCCAAATGTTAATTAACATTTTACATAACTGTAGTAGGAAAGTACAGTTATACTAGTAAAGTAAAATTTCTTCTACTTCCTTAACTAGTTCACACATTTCATTCAAATTTCTACAGTTATTCAATGTCTCCCCGTCTCCTCCTTTCCTCCATCCTCCTCCTCCATTTTAGTCCAGAACCCCATAACCCATGCAGTTTGTATATCTATTTAGTTTCTTCTAACCTGTAACAGTTCCTAGTTTCTCTTTTGACATGACTGTGACATTTCTTGAAGAGTACTGGGCAGTTGTTTTGTGGAATGTTCCTCAATTTGGGCTTGCCTAGTACTTCCTCATTATTAAATTCAGGTTATGTATTTTGGGTAAGAATACCAAAGAATTGAGGTTGTTCCTTCTCAGTGGATCATATGGGGAAGTATACAGTGCTAGTAGGTCTCATTAATGGTGATGCTATATCTGATCACTTGTTTAAGGCAGTGTCTGGTAGGCTTGTTCAGTGAAAAGTTGTGTTTTTTCTCTTTGTATTTAATCAGAATCCACATATCTTCATCATATACACAATAATTTTAGCATTCAGGATTCTTGAGTGCAACAGTTACAACTATGGTATTTTCCAAATGGTCATTTTCTACCCTATGTTAAATTTTAATCTGAATACTTAGATGCACAATAATCTTTAAAAGGAAGATATTTGACTAATAGTTTTCTGCTTTATACTAGCAAGAAAGGGAGCACTTGGAGATTGTGTATAGATATGCTGGGGAATTAATGACTAAAATTCAATTTATAATTGTATTATTTCAAATAACTTCATTTTAAGTGAATAACTCACCAATGTCATCATTTGTAAGGCTTTGGGTTCTAAACATACCAATTTACATGGTTTTATGAGCTCAATAATTGGTTTGATTACTTTCTTTCTTTCTTTCTTTTTTTTTTTTTGCGGTACTGGGGATTGAACTCAGGGGCATTCTACCTCCGAGCTATACCCTCAGCCTTTTTTTTTTTTTTTTTTTTTTTTTTTTTTTTTTTTTAA
>PVLC010020274.1:0-29422 GCA_004027655.1 Graphiurus murinus | reverse complement strand
GTCACTCGCAGAGAGAACGCCACGTGTTGTTCTGCACGAGGGTAGTATACTAGAATGAGCTCTTTCTCAGAGAACTCAAATGACAAGAGTGAAGCAGGTTTAAAATCGTTGTTAAGGAGAAGAGTGGGAAAAGTTGCTAGAAGTCCAGGCTGACCCCTGGCTGGTGCTTTGTGACCATTGTAAGGGAATCCACTGGGCCCAGGGTGCTGAGAAAGCCTTAACACACAGAGAGGAAGCAGGGCAAACCGAGTTTGCGTCTTCTCACCAAGCACAATGTGCAGGTTCTTTTTCACCCTCTCAATAAAGAAGTTGTACAGAGAAAGAGGAGTGGTTTCTATCTTCTCTCCTTCTGTCCTGGCGGCGGTTTGCATCTTTTCCACAATGTCAGCCTTCTCATCCGCTGGGAAGATATTGGGCACGTCACCCGTGTTCAGAAGCATGTTGATGTCCTCGACAAATGACTCGTCCTTGATCTGGTTGTCAGCAAAGAGGAACACCGTGCTCTTGGTGGCCACCCCGACCTGCAGCATGATCTTCTTTAGGTCCTCCCGCCAGTCGTTGCCCGAGTAATTCTTTGTGATCTCAATCTGATAGAGCTCATACGAGTTCATGAACGTGGACAGTTTGGTGGCACTCTGCCGCCCGCTGCCCCCAATGCCCACCAGGAGCAAGTGGCCTTTGTTCTGCTTCAGGACTCTGCAGATCCTGGAGATGTGCTCAATGGCAAACCTGAACATGACCAAGGACATGGGGGCCTTGCTGATGTTGTTGAACTCTTCCAGGTAACGCTCCATGACCACTGTGAGCTGTTTCAGGTCAGTGATCTCGTCATAGATTTTCCGATCACTTTCTGGCTTGAAGAAATCCCCAAAAAAGAGGCTACGGATGTTATCGTCAACGATCTTCCCAGTGGGTGACAAGTGGATGAGCACCTGTGAGAAAGATGAGTGTCAGTTGACCAGCTGTCACCAGGCTGGTGGGAATGGGGGCGGGGGAGGTATGGAAGAAGGAGCAGGAGGTGTGCTTGTTTCTTCTGAGTATGTCCTTCAAGTCATGGGTCTGCATGAGCTTTTAAAAAACATACTATGTGAATCCAATGGTTGTAAAGACTGTGATGAAAGAATATCAAAGAAAGAGTGTGAAAGGGAGGGTCTGTCTATTTATTTATTTAATATTATTTATTTAATATTATTTATTTAAGCACTGGTGGTCAGATTGCAGGGTCCCCAGAGAAGGCAGTTGAAGGATGGCAGTACTTTTCATGTATTTGCCCTCTCACCAAATAGAGTTGCAGGCACTACCCCTGGGCCCTGCTCTGTGCCTAGAGTAGGAATGTTTTAGATGTTTCTTCTTCCTGACATTAGAACCTGGCAATTCTTCTGCACTTAGCCTCTGGATGTTACATAAACACTCCTACAATTTTTCTCTGATGAAATCACAGTTTCTTAGCAATGGAGGTAGAACCAGAGGATGCAAATATACAGGTTTCAAAAGACTCATATCAAAGCAGAAGAGAGAAAAGAATAAAAAATGGAAGACTGCAACAATCTTTCATTTGGGCTTTACCAGGGCCTTTGGTCAAACTATGAAAACTTAGATTTTTAATTTTTCCAACTCTTAAAAGAATTGACTCTAAAAATGCATTTTAAATTAAGTATAAACAAATAACACCATATATTAAACTCCTTTGAATGGATCCAAATTTATACATCTCTATAGAAGGGAGGCAAAATTGGACCAAGGAAAATATCACCAAGCCAAAGAGATTCTGAGATTCTGAGGGCAGAGTGGTGAATCCCAGAATTTAGAACCATTTCTGGGGCCAAATGGTCACAGAATCTGGCTTACCTTCTCCACAGTCTGCTTGAAGCAATTGGAGGTGGTTTCCTTCACCATATTGAAAAAGACTTCTCTGTCATCCTTGTCAATCAGACGGTCATAAAAGACTCGATACACCTCATGGATCCAAAGCCGGATAAGTTTTTCAACATCCTAAAAGTTCAGAGAGTTAATTATTTGAATGAATAGAAGTCGGTGCCTGAGGTGGTAGTTCTCCCGCAGTATTTAAGTCCTGGGGTTGAGGTGAAGAGTAACCGAGATAATGCTTATAAAATATTTAGCATGATGCCTCGCACAGGCTAAGTGCTTAAGAAAAGCTGGCTATTCGAACAAGCATTACACATCTCAACATGTTGTTGAGTGATCGTGGTAACAGAAATGACAGTGGCTGACCTGCAGGTGGGTGTGAGGGCAGAGCAGTACCCCTTGGATCACCCGTGAGAAGTCCCGCAGGTTGAAGACATAATGTGACTTGGACGGAGTTGGCAAGAAGTTCTCTACTGCAGCTCTATAAATTGTCTTAGTAGCTTGTACCATCATCTTTCCATATCTAGGAAGGAGGAAAAAAGAAAGCAGGTCGAGAGGAGGCCAGAACTGAGGATCCCCAGGTCAATATCCAGGAAGACGCAGGGACTTCTTACCTTAAGAATACCACATCAAACCCTTTCCCAAAGTGCCAGTCTACAATAGAACTGAAAATCTTGGTTAAAATTTCATCCTCAAAGGCACTGATGGAAATGATATTCAGATGGCGGGTGAATCGTCCTAGAAAACACACACACATTGGGTTTGCACACAATCATACTTGCTGGACCTTGGGATATAGGAGGGTCAGTTTCCCTCTGCCTTCTTTTTTTGTAGCTATGCTATCCAGTGTGTCAGCCTCGAACCACATGTAGTGGTTTAAAATCAAATTAATTCATATTAAGTAACATTAAAAATGATTTCTTCAACCTCACTGGCTACATTTCAAGTGCTCAAGAGCTGTATGTGGGTAATGGTTCCTGGATTGCTCAGTGCAGATGCATTGACTACCTGTACAATGGCAGAGGTTCTATTTACATTGCTCCCACCCTCTCGCTGGTGACAGCAACGTTGGGTTTATGGATCCTTGGATTTTGCCATAGTCAAAGATACCCCTCAACTCTATATTGGAGGTTGAAGGTGATAGTCTGGGTACCCAATGAGATCATTCTGTCCATTTCCCTGATATTACTAAGAAAGCTTAGTGCCAGAGACGAGAGATTTGTCCAAAGTCACAGAATCAAAGTCTGGAAGTGGTATAGAAGTGGATGGATCAAGTTGTACCTGAAGCAAGACATGCTTCTGAACTGTTAGATGATAGGGGGGAATTTTATTTGTTTATTTGCTATTATTCTCACTTATTTTGCTTTGGCCACTTTGATTAGGTGTTCTGTCTTTGGCAATCTGAAGAACTGTAACAAATACAAAAGGTGACTCTGTTATGTGCCCCTGGTTGACCTCAAATTCAGTTTCCTTCCTCTAGCACATGCTGGCCACACTGAACTCTCTTCATATGACGCTCTCTGTTTCTCTAGCACCTAGTCAAGGACTCCTCGCATCCTCTTCATTTCCCATCCTATTTCACACAAATTTCAAAATGAAATCTGGAGCTGACCCACATTCCTCCAGCTGTGTCTTAAGCACACTGTGTGCTCCATGCTCTCTCAGGACAGAGTGTCCTGAACCAACCCTCTATTCAAGAAGGCCAGCTCTGCTGGAGGGGGTAGTGGTGGTGGTAGAATAAGCCCTCCCTTCCCATACCAGTAATGTCATTCCTTCCACCCCCCGGGGGGCCCATGGCTGTCACAAGCAGCACATCCACAATGTCCAGTCTGTTTGTGTCTTTCTTGTCAAACCAGTAGCCGTGGTCAATCCACTGTCTCAGGAGCTCGATGGGGGGCTGGGCCCCATACACCTCTTTGGCTGGCATGTTGAGGTCATCTGCAGAAAGAAGCACAGCCACACAGATGACTATTCCCCTTGCAGGAGTCTGTGCTCAGTTGTATCACCCCCACTCCAGGCAGGCTTCTGTCAGTGGAAATTCTGACCAGATGGGAAGGGGTTTTCCTGGGTTCTGGGCTTTCTTGCTATATTAAGATCTCTGCTTATCATGATTATGAAATGCATGGACTGGCATCAACAACGGGCATTTAATTTTTTCTCATTTCCCTCATCTAAAATATACTGATTATCTGCTATATGCTAAACATTTTGTTAATTGCTAGAAACAAATAGTAAGGAGTCAAGCTCCTAATCAACAGGTTTTTTTTTTTTTTTTTTTTTTTTTTTTTTTGAGATGGGATCTCATTATGTTGTCCAGCTTGGCCTCAAACTCCTGGGCTCAAGTGATCCTCCTGCATCAGCCTCCAGAGTAGCTGGAACTATAGGCACGTGCCACCATACTTGGCTAATATTTATACTTTTTAAAAAATTCACATGTATCAATGTGAACAGATGCTAGGGATGAACCCAGAGGCTCACACATGCTAAGTACATGCTTTACCACTGAGCTACAATCCCAGCATCCAATGATGTAATTTGACCAATGGATGGATAATAGTTGAACTCCAATGGGAATAAAGAAGGCAAATACCACAGACCCTGTCTAGAACTGCTACTTACTACAAAGAAGGGAGGGAGAGAGGGAGACAGGGAGGGAGGAAAGGAGGGAGGGAGGGAGAGAGGGAGAGAGGAAGGGAGGGAGGAAGGAAGGAAGGAAGGAAGGAAGGAAGGAAGGAAGGAAGGAAGGAATACTCAATTATGTTAACCAGAAATATGTTATCTCTTAGAGTAAAAAGATTGTACGGTGGCCCTACAAAGGGAAGCTCCAGCTTGCTGCAGCTTGGGGTAGAAGAACCTGGTGGCATCTATACCCAGGCTAATTTCTTACCCACAAACACCACTGCTTTCTTCCCCATGGGAGGCCCGAAAAGGCCCTTCCGCCGTCGATCCAGCTTGGACATGATGATATCCTGGGTTTGACTAGCTGAAGTTCTGGCAGAAAAATTGATACTGTTGGGCAAGTAGGTATTTTTGGGAAGGCGAAGAAGGAAGTTATTGGTGATGGCTGATTTGCCAGTGCCTGTGGGACCCACAAACAGCATTGAAATCTCATGGTCCAGGTAGGTCTTCAAGAAGAAGGACTGCCGCGCTGTCTCCATTGTGGGGATGATGAGTTCTGAGACCTGTATCACAAAGACATGGGAGAATCTTGGCCCTGGGAGTACAGGGATGAGTCTTGGCATGCAAAGAACCTGGGTTCAAATTCTAGTTCCCTTTCTTACTATCTTTTATGACACTGGGTGAGTATTTAACCTCCCTAGTGTCCTCAACTTCTTCATTTGTGAAATGGGAATAATAATGGCACCTAATACACAGAGCTGGTTTGAGATTAAATCAGGTCATGCATGTAAAGATGGGTGTTTTTGTCCCTGCTTTGTAGACGAGGAAACTGAGGTTCAGAGCCCTTCTTTAATTTTTCCAAGTAACATAGCAAATAAGTGGAAATACAGGGATTTGACTTTCAGCTTGGGTGATTCCAGTCTACATTCTTTTTTTTTTTTGGTACTAGGGATGGAACCCAGGAGGCATTCTACCTCTGAACTACACCCCCAGCCCTATTTTTTATTCTTTATTTTAAAACAGGGTCTCACTAAGTTGCAGAGGGCTCACTAAGTAGCTGAGGCTGGCAGCGAACCTGCGATTCACCTGTCTCAGCCTCCCAAGTACTGGGATTACAAGCGTTCGCCACCACGCCCAGCTCCAATCTACATTCTTAACTACTGAACTTTCCTATTATTAAAACAAAACAGCCGGGCGTGGTGGCGCACGCTTGTAATCCCAGCATTCGGGAGGCTGAGACCAGAGGATCCGGGTTCGCGGCCAGCCTCAGCTACCTAGTGAGGCATTCCGCAACTTAGTGAGACTCGGTTTCAAAATAAAGAATAAAAAATAGGGCTGGGGGTATAGCTCGGAGGTAGAATGCCCCTGAGTTCAATTCCCAGTACCGCAAAAAAAAAAAAACAAAACAAAAAAAAACAAAACAAAAACATAATAAGGATCAGTCCATAGCTACTATCTTTGAATAATCTGTCTGCCTTTGTCTCAGATAAGATCTACGACCTCTCAAGCGCCCTCAATACTGCCTGGCTCAGAAGGCTGAGCGATGAGACTGGATGCCCATTCCACGTGCTTGTTCTCAGTATGCTTTCCTAAGACTCAGATGCTTGGGTCGAAGACCCATGCCCACCTGATCCCTTACCTTTTCCACTATGGGGATTGCACAGTTGGGATCTGAATTTCTGGTATTCTGTGAGGGTCCAGTCTTGGGTTCCTAGAATCCTTATTACTTTAGATAGAACACCTTACCTTAGCTTAGTTTCTTTGAGCCTGAACCTTGTCATCAGCCATTTGGCTAATCTAGTCTCTCCACACAATCAGGAGAAGAGGTAGGAAGACGTATGTGATACGTGGAAGTCTCCTTGTATGTCTAGGCTAAAAGGGTTTCACCAGCTTGGCGGGGGGGTTGTTGTACAACTATGGGAAGTACCATTCACACTGTGGTTTGTGTAAATAGTTCTCCTGAAAGCCAAACTAGACCGCAATGCAGATGGTGCCGCTGAGCCTACGCAACTTGGGGGCCTTTGAAGACAAAGGTTTGGCTTCTTTTGAGAAGTAATTTAGCCAAAGGCAAAGCAGCAGGTGGGGCAAGATAACTGAAGTGAAAAGAGAATTAACAGGTGTCGAGCTATGGATATCTTTCCTGTATTACCCCCTTAAGTCTTCCCAGAAGCCCTCTGAGGTAGATATATACTAATATGAGTGAAGCTACAAGAAATCTGGCTAACTCAATGAAAGCCACTTGGTCAGGAAGCAGGGCTCAATGCAGAACCAGGTCCATATTTTGCAACTGAGACTTTAAAGCAAGTTGGTTTTCATAGAGTTTTATTTTCAGGGACTACGTCAGTTGTTTGACAAGGGAAAAATTCTCAGCAGAGCTGAATATATTTTCTACATTAGACTTTTATCTGTATGAACTCAGCAAGATTTCAGGTCCCCGGGGTTCTGGTGACCAAACTCTTTGAGCTTTGTCCTGGAACCAGCACGCAGTTGCCTATGCTTACTGCATGATCACACACTCCCCTGTGGTACTGCCTGGTGTCTGATGAGTCTGTCATTACTCCTACTTTCCCATTCACTGCATATCTACCCAGGGCTTGAAAGATTTGCAGTAACCCAGAGAGAGAAATTATACCCATTAGATACTACTAACAGAGGCACAACAGCGCACACCTCTACAGACTTTCCACAGGATTAAAATGAGGAGTTACAGGTAAATTACCTACTACCCAGAAAATCTATTAATCAGAACCTGCTTTTCTGAGAATTCTGATCAAG
The DNA here is from genome assembly GCA_004027655.1 of Graphiurus murinus. Classification (NCBI taxonomy): domain Eukaryota; kingdom Metazoa; phylum Chordata; class Mammalia; order Rodentia; family Gliridae; genus Graphiurus; species Graphiurus murinus. The sequence continues at coordinate 22,162 of PVLC010020274.1, read as the reverse complement.
AACATCTTTCTCTGAGGATTTTAAAGATCTTTTTATTTTTTGGTCGAGATGACTGAGAGGTAGACTGATGCTCCCTTGGTATTATTATTGGTAATAGTAATTAGAATAGCAACAAACACCTATCTAACCCCTAGTATGTGCCACATGCTCATGGGTTCTTCCTTCAATCTTTTCAATCATTTAAATGGTTTTTCTTCCATTTCATGGTTGAGTACACTGAGCTGAAGGCTGAGTAAGGAATCTAGGTCTCTCATTCTGAAATCTATACTTCTGAAAGTTTGATGCAACTCATGTTCGAAGCTTTTTCTAAATAAAGTGTTTAAAAAAAAAAAGCCCACCTGCTGGGCGTGGTGGTGCACGCTTTTAATCCCAGCATTTGGGAGGCTGAGACCAGAGGATCCAGGTTCGCGGCCAGCCTCAGCTACTTAGGGAGGCCCTCCGCAACTTAGTGAGACCCTGTTTCAAAATAAAGAATAAAAAATAGGGTTGGGGGTGTAGCTCGGAGGTAGAATGCCCCTGAGTTCAATCCCCAGTACCGCAAAAAAAAAAAAAAAAAAAAAAAAAAAAAGCCCACCTAAGGTTGTTTAAAGTTCTTTAAAATCCATCTCCCACCTTGGAGGATATTTGGGTGATTCTAGAAACCATGACCCTGTGGTCAATGCTTTTCTTTTACCTTGGCACCAGCAGGGATATTTTCTTCCTCTTTGGTGATGTACTCTGTCCATGTTTCCCAATGTCCAGCACCTTGTTTGAGGAAATAAAAATCATAGATGCTTCCTGGACACAAAGAAACAGAACAGGTCATCAGTATACTAAAGGTTTACATTTCATATTTGACATCTGATTACTTCAGCTATACATATCCAAAATGTGTAACAATTAGTATTGGCAGAGTTGTGGCGAAACTCATATGTTGCTGTTAACTACACAAGCTGAAGCAACACTTTTTAAAGAGTAGTGATTTTATTTGTTTAAAAATGATACGTGCTGACTATGCAAGCTACTAAATTATTTTTAATAATGTAGAGCCAGGCATGATGGCTCACACTTGTAATCCCAGTACTTGGGAGGCTGAGACAGGAGGATCGCAGGTTCGCAGCCAGTCTCAGCTACTTAGTGAGGCCCTCTGCAACATAGTGAGACCCTGTTTCAAAATAAAGAATAAAAAATAGGGCTGGGAGTGTAGCTCTCCAGCACTGCAAAAAAAAAAAAAAATGTAAATTTTTGTCTATGTATCAACCATATTCTTTCTGATTGCTTCAATCTTTTTCCTCCAGAGTATGTGTAATTATCTCAACCTTTTCTAAGCCATTTATTTATTTATTTATTTATTAACTGCGGATTGAACCCAGGGGCACTCTACCAGTGAGCTATACCATCCACCCTTTTCACATTTTTTTTTAAAAACTGGGTCTCCTTATGTTGCCAGACTGACTTCGCAAGTCCTGAAATTGCAAGCATGTACCACCACATCCAGCTTTCTAAGCTGTTTGTCAGAAGCCTAGTCCTGCATATTTCATTTGCCAGTGATTCTAACTTACTAGACTGTTGATGGTATTATTTGGTTCTCAATTTATTTTTTGGTTCTTCAATCTCTCTTTTATAATCTCATTTACAAACATTTTAGAACTTTATTAAAATGTAATCCATATATCATATAATCCAATCATTCCAAGTATACAGTCAATGGTTTACTAAAAATATGCATATATGAATATGAAAATATCCAGAATTGTAAAACCATTACCACAATAAATATTAGAACCTTTATTTCACCAAAAAACCCCCATCATTCTTAGCCATCAACCCCCAAAACTCTCCCCTCTTACTCCATTCTCTGCCACCCAGCACTAGGCAACCACTTAATCTACTTTCAATCCTTATAGATTTACCTATTCTGCACATTTCATACAAATGGGATCAGATAATATGTGTTCTTTTTGCATCTGGCTTCTTTCACGTAGAATGTTTTTAAGGTTCATCCATATTGTAGCACATATAAAACATTTTGCTCCTTTGTATGGCTGAATAGTATTCTATTGTGTGGACATACCATATTTTATTTAACCATTCACCAGTCAATGGACATTTATATTTTGTTTAACTTTTGAGGAACTGCCAAATATTCTTTTTCAAGGATGCATTATAATATGCGAGGCGTCTAAATTTCCTACGTTCTCACCAACACTTGAGTTTTCTGATTTTTAAAAAAAGTTACATCCACCCTATGTTGTGAAGCACTCTCTCACTGTGGTTTTAATTTGCATTTCCCTGATAGATAAAAATGTTGAACATCTTGTCACATGCCTAGTGGTGCTTTCCATATCTTCTTTGTAGAACTGTCTATTCAGATACTTTGCCCATTTTAAAATGAGATTTTTTTTTTAGTTGCAGTATTTCTTTAGGTATTCTATATATGAGCTCTTTAAAAAGATGTATAATTTATAAAACCAATTTTATCTGTTCTGGGGTAGTCCTTTCATTCAATATTGTCTTTTGAAGGATGAAAGTTTCTAATTTTGATGACATTCAGTTTTTTTTTATTTGTTAATTATAATTTTGGTATCCTAAGATATCACTTCCTGGCTAGTCCAGGGTCATACAAATTTGCATCTATGTTTTGTTCTAAGAGTTTTATGGTTTTAGTCCTTAGATTTAGATATTTGATCTGAGTTAATTTTTGACTATCGTATGAAGTAGAGGTTCAAATCACTCCTTTGTTAGTGCATATTAATTTATTCTAGCACCATTTGTTGAAAAGATAATATTTTCCTCATTTAATGACCTTGGCACCATTCCCAAGAATCAAGTCGTCATAAATACGAGGGTTTTTTTTTTAAACTCTCAATATTAATCTACATATCTATCTTTTTATAACAGAAATAGTTTAACAGAAATAGTTTGTTTTTTGGATTACATTTTCTACCACACACTTTCTCTCTTATTTGCACAATTGCCATACAATTTTTGCTCTGATATAATAAAGTAAATTCTTTCTAAATTTATCCAACATTATCTGGGGCAAGGTTATCATACCTACTTTCTTAGTCACAATTCAAGGATTGGCGTGCAGCGCTCTTTTCCATATCATAAGGCTACTGGAAAAGAGAAATAGTTGCCATTCCTGGGAAATCTGGGCTCTACACTCTGAACTTTGGTCATCTTTCTTGAACCACGAGCCCATTTTATTCTCATCCCACCTAGAGATGTGCCCCATTCCTGTAGGATTCAGCTCACATCCCCTCCCCCAGCAAGGGGTTCTGGAAAATGCAAATCCTGGTAGTTTTTTGGCCCCTACTAAGGTCCTTCAGTATTGTGCAAGGGCTTCTGCCATTGCAGGTTTCTCTTAGACCTTTTTTGCAGCTGCCCAGTCACCATCAGGATCTACTTTTCTCCACATTGGTGATTATCAGTGAGAACTCAAAGCTTTGGCAACCCACCTGCTTTCCTCTCCACAATATTGTTAGCAGGCCAATGAGGCGGCAGGCTGTGGGTTGACAGATTGCATCATACCCAAATCTTAATTCTCTTTCTGTCCACCACTTTAATATGTTCATAGAATCAAGGTGTAATTCTTTCTTTGATTATTGTTGGGGAAATTTTAGGATTACATTTTTTTGTGTTGTTCATTTCACTAGGTATTAAAGAAGGGCGCTTCTGTTATTCTACGTCACTCTGCAGCTTTACCTAGAAGTCAATCCAGTGTGACACTTTTAGAAAGCAATCTGGCTTATGCTTATAGAGCTAAAAAATGTTCTCTTCTAAGTCTGAAATCTCATTTCTGGGGATTTATCACAAGGAAACAATTCACGATGAAAAAATCGGTATCATGAGTTTGCAACACCATCTGTGACAGCAAGATTATACATGTCCTACATTGGGAGGCCAGTAAAAACTATGTCTCATGATATGGATGGAATCTTTTTGAATCATTAAAATGATAGTTGCAAAAACTAAGTATTAACATAGAAAATGATTTTAAGAAACAATCGCAGATGAAAATAGAATAAAAATGGACATATACAATTATGGAAACTGTAAAAAGATGAAAACAGGTTGAGAAATAAGAGAGAGTAGTTTTTGGAAACCAAAATACTTAGGATAGGGTAGTATGAACAAAAGATAGTTTTTGATAATTTTTCTTTAACAAAATTGTGTTTTTTCCAAGAAAAAAGGAAGCACTAAAGGCATGAATCAGTAAATAATTTCCCCCCTTTCTTTGATCATGTTGAGCTGAAGCTCATTTGTAGCTTGATTCAGTAATGTTTAGTACAAAGAGAAAACACGGAGTAAAAGTGATGTACCAGCTGTGTGACCTTGGCCAAGGTTACCATTTGCACATGTGTAAAATGGCCCTGCTTTTAAATTAAACTTAGGAAATCACTACGGAGAGTGAGTAAGATATGTATGCCAAGCATTTATCTTAGCTCTGGGCTGTGTGCCCTCAGAGCTCCTAGATCATGAAAATCCCAGAAAACAATGTCCCATGAAGTCAGGGAAGGCTTTCCTGAGCTCTTGCATTTAAAATTTTAACCACAGGCCCTTCTGAAAAGGCTGAAAAGATATTTTAAGTCTATAAATATGGTTATAAGAAAGTTCGATCAAAGAGGCCATACATTACATAATTCCATGTACATGAACTATTCAGAAAAGACAAATATATAGAGAGTAAATTAGTGGTTTGCCTGGGGGTGAGGATGGAAAATAGTCATGAAGGATCTTATAAGAATGATGAAAATGTTCTAAATCTAAATTATGGTGCTGGCTACACAACTAGATAAATTTACTAAAAAATCACTGATTTGCATACTTAAGGGGGTAAATTTTATGGTACATAGATTATATTTCAATAAAGCCTTTATATAAAAAATTATGCCTACTCAGCTTTGAAAAGCATATGTTTTGAGTCAAGTGGGCTCTGTCTAGGAGTTTCCCAATTTCCCATTAAAATACTTATGACAGCACAAGAGAAAAAAGAAGAATGACACTACTAGAAATAAAAACTGAATCTGGGAAGGATCTTTTCTAAGTAGAAAGCAGATGAACTGAACTGAGAAAATGCTATGGCTTAGATAAGTGTTTCCTCACAGCTCCTGTACTGAAGGCTTGGTTCTCAACTCTTGTCCTGGTAGGTGGTGAAACCTTTAGGAGGTGGAGCTAGTAGAAGGAAGTTAGGTCACGGGGGGCATGCCCTTAAAGGGTATTGGTACACCAGTCCCTTCTCTGCCTCTCTGTTTGCTTCTCTTGCTATGAGGTGAGCAAATTTCTCCACCATATGTTCCTTGCCACGATATTCTGCCTCTCCACAGGACCAAAAGCAACAGAGTCAACTAACCATGGGCCAAAACCTCTACAACCATGAACCCCAAACCACGAGCCTCCTTTTAAGTTGATTATCCCAGGTGTTTGTTACAGTGATGGAAAGCTAAATAACACAGAAATCAATCAAGAAACTGCATGAAGAAAGTACACCAGGTCTCTTCCTAGTAGCTGCCCAAGATGCAAAGATGTATGTTACAGACTATACAGAAAATATTCATCTGCATGCCAGCTACTATTCTGGGAGAACCGTCTCATTATACTCTTGTTCCCTCTCACTAGATCATTTTTCTATAGCCGAGAGGACAGCAAGGTCCCAGACCACAATGAGCAAGAAGAAGGTGACAGTTGTGGCTCCCTGAATTTAGCGAGGTATAGCCCTCCCAAGTAAAGAGTCACAAAGCCCCTCTGATGTGGAAATTCGCTTTTATTGAATCTTCACATGTGAAATAAATAGGAAAAAAGCTGGCATTATTTTGTTACATGTGGTCATTGGATCTTGGCCATCTTGTTGCTCCTTAATCTACAGCAGAGTTTAATACACTTGGGTTCATTTTACAAGTGTTTTATCAATATTATTTACCCTAGTCATGTCCAAAAGCAATAAACATTTTGAAAAATTTGAAAGCAGAAAGAGAGAACTGGGATCAAGAACAATTCGTGCACTATCTCCACAGACATGGAGCATGAGCAGACTGATTTTGAAGGAAAAGAAAAGTAGCAAACAATATAAGACATCTATGAAAAATACCACAGTGTAAAAAAGGAACATAATATGGAGATTAGCCTGAAGAGTTTATCTCTGAAATTTTAATTTGGGACTAGAAACCAGGTTCAGGACACTTTTTTGGTATCCTCAGTAAGGGTAGAAAGGTATCATTTCTTATGAACAGGAAAAGAAAGCGAGAAGGAGAAAGGCTTGAGATGAAACAGCAAGATGAGTTAAAAGGTGAGATGGGTGATCTCATAATGATGATCTCATGATGATCATCATGATGATCATCATGATGATGACAACAACAATGATAAATAAAAACAGTCAATGTTTATTGAACACTTTCAACATACCATGCTTTATTCCAAGTATTTTTCCATGTGTTGATTCATTTTTTTTTCTTACAAGAACACCATGAATATGTTCTATCATTATTATACACATCTTAGAATTGTGGAAACTGAGAGGGGTAAAGAGTTTGTCCAAGGTCACCCAACTAGTTAAGAAGCGCATCCAGGACTCCAGTTCTGATGCTCTCCTTCCACAGCCTATGCTTTTAATCATTACACTAAGAAAGACTAGCAAGGAAACGAAAGATACAAAAGCAGAATTAAAACCATTCAAGGCAGTAAAGAGACTAATTGAAGTTGTGTATGACTTATATTAAAATGTAAAGACCAGAAAGAGCAAAACCATAAACAAGGTAAGAGGACATAAGAGATATGGAAGCCAGGGAATGAATTTTTTTTTCTTGCTGACTAAAAGGATGAATCATGTTCCAGGCAGAATAAATAAAAGGAGACTTACATCTAGACATAGTCTGTCAAAACAAAAACAAACCCTACAATAGAAAATTAAATAAAGAATGTATGAAAAATAAGCTGCCACTATATATAAAATTCAGTCTCATTTCTAATTAAAAAGAGAAGCAGTTTAAATTAGATTCTATTTTCACATTTCAAATGTGAGCAGACGGACAAAATACATGAGGCAAAATGGTTAGAGCTTCAAGAAGAAACAGATTCAATATTCTAGTTGGACCCTTTGCCACCCTTCTATTAGTAATTGACAAGAAATGAGCAAGAACACAGTTAAACTGAACAGCAACATCGTTAATCAACTGAACCTAAATGGTATTTATAGATTACTTCATCCAAAGGGAGCAGACTACACATTCTTCCCAAGCGCACATGGATAAGCCACATTTTTGGCCATAAACACTTTAACTCATTTAAAAGAATAGATATAAAATGCTCTCAGTAGAATTAAACTAGATATCAGTAAAGAAGAAGACATCTGAAAAATACCCAAATATCTCAAGATTAAATGACACACCTCAAAATGACACATGAATCAAAGATGTCTTGGGAGAAATTTTAAAATACTATAACTAAAGCCAGGCATGGTGATGCATGCTTTTAATCCCAGTACTTGGGAGGCTGAGACAGGAGGATTGCAGTTTAAGGCCAGCCTCAGCAACTCAGTGAGACCCTGTTTCAAAATAAAAAATAAAAAAGTCTGGGGGTATAAGTTCAGAGGCAGAACACTCTGGGTTCAATCCCCAGTACCAAACACACACACACACACACACACATACACACACACACACACACACACACACACAATGAATCATCTAAGCATCCACCGTACTTTGAAACAGGGTCTCACTAAGTTGCTGATGGCCTCGTTAAGTTGCTGAGGCTGGCCTTGAACATGTGATCCTACTGTCCCAGTCTCCCAAGTACTAGGATTACAGGTAAGCACCACATGCCTTGTTCATTACTCAGATTTTAAAAGAACATACACTACATGGATGAATTCTGAAGACATTATGCTAGGTGAAATAAAGCAGTCATGGAAGGACAGACACTGTACAACTCGGCTGATATGTGGTACCTAGTGGAGTCTCATTTATGATCATATAAAGTAGAATGGTTGTTGCCAGGAGAGGGGTGAAGAGACCATGCGGAATTCTTGTTTAATGGAATGAAGTTTTAGTTTGGGAAGAAGAAAAAAATTCTGGAGTTAGATAGTGGTTATGGTTGCATAATATGGATGTCCTTAATACTACTGAATTAAAAATGGTCAGAATTGTACATTTTACTTAGATATCACAGAAAGTATGCCAGGTGTGCAGCTGAAAGTATGGAGATGGGGGGGCAGTGACACCTTCTCGCTCATTATTTTATTGTCATGAAAAATTTCAAACATAGAGAAACACTGGAAATTAATTTTTATAATAACAAAATTAAGCTATTTGGCAAGTATTTATAGCATGGTCTTCCTTTTTGTATAGAAACAGAAAAGAAACCCAAAGGAAAAAACCTAGAAAAAGTAAAATTTCTGGATAATGAGATTACTATTGGTCTTAATTTTTCTATTTCCTTCTCATCATTTTCTTAACTTTATATAATGTATAACGTGGATGGTAGGAAAAAGCAGTAAAAGTCCTTAAAAGAAACATCTTTCTTTTAAATGATGTCACACACATAGAATAATATCTGTAGCCATTAGATATTTTTGAAGATTATACAACAAAATTGGAAATATTTTAATACATTAGATTGTGATAGTTGAAAAAAATGTAAATACCATAATCACCTTGATATGAAACATATAAACACAGAAAATAAGACTAGAGTAAGAAAACAAAAGTGGTGATATTTCTCATTCTATTTGGGAACTGTGGGTAATTTTTGCAATTAAAAACCCGTCCTGAACAAAAACAAACTCATATATTTTTTCTAAATTAAAAAAAAAGGCAGTTAAATATTCTACTGTTAAATATCAGGCCCTGATTTCAGGACTACCTATTTCTCTCTTACATACCTGGGCCAGCTCGGAAGAAGTTAGCCCACCCTGAAAACTGCAAAATCTTCTTTAACTTTAATACAGGGTCTTACGTGATTCGTGCATTCCCAAGCTATTATAATTGGATGAAACAAACAAATACTATTACCTCTCTCTGGAAAGATGTTATTTTTGGTGAGTCTGACACTTTTGGGCCTTGGGTGGTTATCATCCATGCCCATGATCAGGTTGCGGAAATAATGATCAAATTTCTTTCTGCTGTCTCCATTGATGGTGCCAGCCACAGTCCACACCAAGGAAAAGAGGAATAATCCTTGCAGCCAGAGGAAGATTTGTTGACTTGTCAGCCCTTCAAATAAATCACTTTCCTGCTGTTCTGCTTCCTTGATTTCATCTAAAAGTGAAAAAAAAAAAAAAAAGGGAGATCAAGACAAGAAGTGTAGTGTCAATGGATATAAAAGATGTGAACTAATTGGTTTTGCCTATGAAGGACCTGGTTTAGGTGACTGATTGGCTGAGTGCCCATCACCTACCAGATCTTTTATCATATTTTTTTTTATTGTGGTAAGATTGCTAATTACTTTGGAGAATAGGCTCAACATTTAAATATCTCAAATTCTGGACATTTTGAAAAGAAGTTAATATGTAGAAGTTCTCTATTTATTTACCATGTTACATTAAAAAAAATTACAGCTATGATGCTTTTGGAAAAATGAACTGAGAAACATGTTCATGTACCAGAAATTGTAAAGAAGATTCATCTTGAGTTTGGATATGTGCCATCTTGGAATGGCGTCTAATGAAAGTTCCCTAAATGGACACGTCCTTTGTCATATCCAGTGAAATCTGATTTATGTGAAACAGCTATAAAGATATATGATTGTACCTTGGGAGTACATAAATCATAGAAACATTGCCTGAAAGTCTTGAAGTTTCCTAGTTTTGGAGATGAATATGATTAGCTCTCTTATTGTGTATTTATATGTTTTGTGAATTCATATCTTTTAACATAAGTTTTCTTATCCTATATTATTTTTTTCAGAAATTTTCCCCAAGATATATTCACATGTATTATTTAAATTCATCTCCCTCCAGCATATCCCTGTGAGGTAAAGAGGGGCAGGAATTCTTACGCACATTGTGTGGATGAGGAGCTGGAGACTGAGGAAGGAAGAGGTAACTTGCATAAGAGATCTCCCCAGATCAAGACAAAACACATGTGTAATTCAAAGGTTTGCTTATTCTTGGTCCAACAGCTGGTCCCATTATAACTTAATGGGGGTGGAGTACGGGGTGGAGCAGAAGAAAGAGGCCAGGCATACCCAAACCCCATGTGGTTTGAGGATAATGGCTAGAGCTGGGTATGGTGATGCATGCCTGTAATCCCAGTACTCGGGAGGCTGAGACAGGAGGATAGTAGGTTCAAGACAAGCCCCAGCAATTTAGCAAGACTCTCAGCAACATAGAGGGGCTGTGTTTCAAAACAAAAAATAAAAAAAGGGCTGGTGGTATAGCTTGAAGGTAGAATGTCCCTGGGTTAAAAAAAAAAAAAAAAAAAAAGTGTGGCACTTACCAAGTAGAGAGGAGTACAGTCTCATCATTGAGAAGGCAAGGTGAATGGGAGATGTTTGGACCACAAACTTACACTGAAGGCGACAAAATTCCAGGCAGGGCTGGACAAGCCAATTGAACATGTCATTGACCTGCGAGTAGAAAGCTACATGAGATTTGCAGACATCATCAAAAAGGGAGTTGAAGGCCGAGAGCTTGCCCCCTACCCCTGCCCCACCGGGAGGCGGGAGATGGGGGTAAGATTGCTGATTACTTTTGAGAGTAGGTTCAAAATTTAAATACCTCAAGTTCTGAATTTTTTAAATCTTTCCTGGGCTAGCAATATGCAGTACAATACTCTCTTGTGATTCTGGGCTGTGGTAGCTAATCACAGCTCCCAGTCAGCATGTGACCACAGGGGAAATAACTGATACTCCATAGGGTGCTGTATTGCTAAGCTATGATGTTCTGTAGGTAGGTTGGATTCAATGCACTGTGTGTGTGTGTGTGTGTGTGTGTGTGTGTGTGTGTGTGTGTGTGACTGGGGATTGAACCTACAGGGCAGTCTACCTCTGAGACACACTCCCAGACCTATTTTATTTTGAAACAGGTTCTCACTGAGTTGCAGAGGGCCTAACTAAGTAGCTGAGGCTGGCCATGAACCTGTGGTCCTACTGCCTCAGCCTCCCAAGTACTGGGACTACAAGCATGTGCCACCACGCCTGGCTTGAACACACTTTTAATTTATGGTATTTTCAAGTCTTGATGGGACTTTCCAGATATAACCCCGTCTTAAGTCAAGGCGCATTGGTATTCATTCAGTTAACAAATATTTATTGCATATTTACCAATTGCATTATACTAGTGCTGAGGATAAACAACAGACAAGAGAGACAAGGCCCCTGATGGTTTACAATCTGGGGAGCAAGGAAGACAAGCAATAACTAAGCAAGCAAGAAGTAAATAAAATACAGATCAGCGGAAAACAAAAGTGTTAGGATGGAGAATAACAGGGTGTAAATAGCGGGGTCATCGAAGGCTTCTTGGAGGAGACCTTTATGCGGAGACCTGGATGACAAAGGTGAGTCACCCATGAGATGGGCTGGGGCACGTCCAGATGAGGAGTAAAAAGCACAAAAGCCTTGTGGTGGTGAATAAGGAGCCGAGGCTGAAGAGAGAGCCTAGGACAAGGTTGCAGAGGAAGGCGGGGCCAGAGAATGGAGTATCACAGGCTCGAATCAGGAGTTAGACTCTGCTGAAGACACTGGGGAGTCCCCAGAAGACTTTACGTGTATGGGAATTTGCTAGCTTTGTGTGTGTGTGTGTGTGTGTGTGTGTGTGTGTGTGTGTGTGTGTGTGTGTAGAGACTGGTCCCTGAATATGCATAAGGACAGGTAAGGATATGTACTTATTTATAAAATAAATGTATGTGTTCAGCTGGGCATGGTGGCATGTGCCTGTAATCCCAATACTTGGGAGGCTCAGACAGGAGGTTCACAGGTTCAAGGCCAGCTGCAGCAACTTAGCAAGACCCTTGGCAGCTTAGTGAGACCTTGATTCAAACCTAAAAAAAAAAAAAAAAAAAAAAAAAAAAGGTATAACTTGGAAGTAGAATGCCCCTGGGATCAATCCTTAGCACCAAAAACAAAAACAACCCCCCCCCAAAAAAAACCCCATGTGTTCATATATATTGTACATGTATGCTCATGGTGACAGACATGGGGCTGTTCTGCATAATCCCCCAGAGCATTTCCATGGTGGGTAGAAGCTAGTCTTTGGCTTCCTCTGTGGGGGAGTTTCCTAAGGATGTCTATCAATACAGGGAAGAACAAGAGGCACCCCAAGCACAGGCTCTCCCTTTCTTCTTTCCTGGTCTAGGAGTGTGCTTAGGCACCTGTACAACCTGAACTTTCCCATCATAGTTAGAAAGGGAAGAAGAGAACAGTCATTTGTAGCGTTTCTAACTGGTTTCAGGTTCCTCCTTGTAGGAGGTGTGGAGGGCAGGTTAGGGGGTGTGGAGGGCAGGTTAGGAGGTGTGGAGGGCGGGTTAGGAGGTGTGGAGGGCAGGTTAGGGGGTGTGGAGGGCAGGTTAGGAGGTTATCAGAATGGGAAGTGGTAGCACAGAGGTCCGTGGCTTTTCCTACATGGTCCATCTCTACAGCAGCTTCTAGAGATCTTTTTGTTAGTGGAACAATGGAGGAGAGATGTTACTGCAGCCACTGTAAATAATGCTCCTCAACACCAAGATGCTTTGTTGGGAAAGCAAGGCATGACAAAGAAAGTGGAAGAGGAAGGAGAAATTGAATTTGCCACTCCAAGCCTGCCACATGAAGATGAAAGTTGACAAAATGGTAGGCAGCTAGAAAACAAGATAACTGGGGAGGCAGAGAATTCCCTGCCATTCCTGGCATCCTGGAGCTCTGACGGTGAAGAGGCGCCGACTAGTCCTTGAGATGAGTAGGGAAATGGGGGTGGGAGAGGAGGAAAGGGGCCCAGGTGTCTCACCAATTCCATGTGCTCCTCAGTGAGGCTGGAGGGTAGAGTGTCCATGTACGAATCTTTCAGGGGTTTCCAGCCTAGCTGGTGGGGCTCCATGTAGATCATCCCACACCTGGGAAGCACAAATGGAGAATCAGTCTGGGTACTTTCTTGTTTAATAATATTGGACAACATTTATTGAGCAGCTACTGTATGTCATGAACTGTGTTGGGCCTTAATAGACCTTGACAGTAAGCTTCATATAACCATATAATCTACCTTATTCTATGCCCCTGGGTTCTTCCACTTGAGATAACACTGTTTCTTGATTTCTTTCTTTCTTTTATAGTTTTATAGCATTCTATATGTTCCTGAAATGTATATATTTTGTACATTATTATTATTAATTGAGTTGTTTTTAACCATTAAAAAGGGTACCATGCCATAGGTAATATTTTGAGCTTAGCTTTATATATAATATTGCTAAGATTGTATACTTACTAAGATTTACCCATATAGTTGTATGTCAGTGCAACTCATTTATTTTGCATTATATAAACATATATATTATGATTTCTGAATATATTATACCTCATTAATTCACTCCTGTTTATTGGCATTTAGCCTAAATACTATGAGTATCCTTTACAGGTCTCCTTTTATTCATAGGTAAAGGTCTCCTTGGGGCATGAATTGCTGGGTCATGAGCAAATGAAAATAATGTCAAGCTCTTTTCCAGAATACTTGTTCACTTTTAGACTCCCACTAGCAGTGTGGATGGATTACCGATTTTATGACAAGTCTATTTGTTGTAAACAACAAATAATGTGGGTGATTTTCTAGGGCTTAAGCATGGTTGTGGATTTTTAGAGCTTTCCCTCCTGCTTCGGATTTGTGGGACCACACCTTCCCTCAAGGAGCCAGTGTAAGGTGACTTACCTACTCACAGTGGCTGGGGAAGCCTGCTCCAGGTCAGCTGGCTCGAAGATCAGGCTCATCTTGGGGCTCATCTGGATAATCTCTCCACTCATTAAGCACAGCTGAAAGGGTAAGGCAGAGGGGGGGAGGGCAGGCAGAAGGGTTAAATTCATCTGCAAGTGAAAGGTCTCCATAGAGACAGAGCTGGTTTGAATGCATTCTGTAAATATTTCTTGAGCATCTACTATAGGCCAGGCATTGTTCTAAGTACATAGGATAAACCAGATGAAAATCCCTGTGCTCTTGGGGTTTAAGTTCTGCTGGAGAAGGCAGCTAATAGATAAAATATATAGTATATCAAATGATGAAAAGTTCTCTGGAGAAACATCAAGTATTGGGCTGGAGAATGCTTTGTCATATGGTTGAGTGAGTTGTACTTTTAGATAGGTAAGATAGGGAAATCACTGCATGGGAACCTTAGATGAAGAATTGAGAGGTTCTAAGACCGTATGTCATTTCTTGGCCCCTTCTCTGTGTTCAACGGGCGTAACTTCACATCCTCACCCTGTACTGTTTGCTTAAGTCTCTCACAAAAGACTGGACTTTACCCCATGTGGACTAGTCCATGACTGGAGTGACAAGAATCTCTCCCTATAAGATCCTTTTGGAGTAGAAGGAAAGACCATTGGAAGTCCTAGCATTTAGGAGGTACACCTCTGTAGAAAGTAGCTCCAACACATAGGGGAACCTTGGAATATGAAGAGGGCATCATGTGCAAACATGGGCTCAAGTGAGACATTTAAGTCACAAAGCCTGAGCCCTGGCCTCTCAGGGAAGAAGAGGAAACACCACAAATCCCTGCTGCTCATCCTCATTTGTGATTAAAAGTTTAGGGGAAAACCCAGCAAGTGCTGTGTGCATGTATATCACCATCACTATGAAATACATTATGATGGAAGACTTTACTGAGCCAATAAAAGTATACATTACCTGGCGCACATCACTGCATGCATCCCCCAAAGGTCATAGCTGTTATCACCAGTCATGCCATCTCTGAATATTAAGAAAAATAAAACTGACCCATGCCTGTGACTATAGTTTGATTTATACCCAGAGCTGAGATGAACCACTAGGGAATTCCCTGATTATGACTCGCTTTATACTTCTAATCTCAAGACCAGCTGGTACATTAGTTTTTATAGTATAGTTCACATCGTGTAATAAAACTTCTATTTTTATATGTTATATAATCAGAATTATGCGCATGCTAGAATTAGCGTATGTGTATAATTTGGGTAATTAGGACTCCCATTGTTGAGCATGACTCACTTTTGGTCCTGTGACATTTAAACAGTTTGAAAGTATATTTTGATTTGATAATGACATATATTCAGCTTAGGGACTTTCCTTTGAAATAGTGATACATTTTATTGGATTTCATCATTTTATTTTAACAATTATATAGTGCTTGCTATATGCTAGGCATTATTGAAGCACTTTGCAAATATTAACTTACCTAATCTACCTTACAATATTATGAAGTAGCAATTGTTATCCTCACTTTATATATGATAAAATTGAGGCAATGAGAAACTAAAAAGCTTGCCTGAGGTTACACAGCTGGCAAGTAGTGGGACCGAGATTTGAACCCAGGCTGTCTGGGTTGGGTCCAGTCTTTTTAGTGTTATGTTTACTGTGGTATGGTGCATTTTCCAAAGTCTCCCTAACAATATGTCCTATCCCATATGTACTTTTATAATGTGATCTTGACCTTGCCTACTCCCATCAAGAGATGGAGTCTACTTCCTTACTCCCTTGAATCTGGTCAAGCCCTGTGACTTCTCTGATCGACAGAATTAGCAAACATGACTCAGTGTCTAAGCATGACAGTTAATTTCTTGGAAACTTCCACTTTCTACCTCTTGGAAGTCAGTCACTACATAAGAAGTGCCACTAAAGACAACTAAGTGAGAATCTCAAGCCATGTGGAGAGGCCTAGTTTACTGATTACAAGTACAAACAGAAGCATAATTCATGAATTGATAACTGTTATTCTCTTCTTGGGTATTTATTCTTAGTGTAATAAATGCAGGTATTGGTATAGTTGATCAATCTCTCACTCCAATAAGAGATTTATACTCTACCCATGAAAAATTACTAAGGCTCAAAGCTACCTTTTTATTGTCATCCAGAACGGTGTTCATATTTTCAATCCAAACAGCATCCACTGGCCCATCAAATATAATCCACTTGCGGTCATCGGACACTGAAGATGCTTGCTCCCGGAAAGCATTGGCTAGGACCCCATCTGTCCACTCATGGCTCACTGGGTCAAAGAACCCATACAGCTGCCCCATTGTGATGGCCTTGGGGTTGATGATCTTGTACTCCACTGCAAACTCATCCATCTGGTTGGCTGGGAAAGAAGGTCCAACAACAGTTAGGAAGGCTCTGGCAAGACCAGAATGTCAGACAAAAGATAAAAGGCCTGCCAAGCTTTATGAATATGCTATCCAAGGAGTCCTTATAAAATACATGCTCAGTTTTTATAAAGATTGGAGTATCTGAATAAAATATACCTTAAGTTGTTGGGTTATCACAGCCATTTGTTTATGATCATACTTTCTTTTGAGCCTTATTTCCAACAAAGTAAGTATGACAGTTAGATACAGGACTAAAGAAATCTGACTGGGCCTTAAAGAATGTAAGCATTCAAGAAGAAAGATGCCACCTTATCATCCCTCTTTAGGTACCTGGCTGTCACAGCCACCCTAAGGACCTTTGGCTTGGGATGATGAAACAGCTGCTGGAGGATAAAAAAGATTCTGGGAAATGATCTTTATCTGAAGGGCTAGTATAGTCCTAAAATATTTTTCTTAACTGCTCAGTAAGTGTCATTTACACCTGGTAAGTACATACCATTGGAGTAATAGGACTGAATCTGAATATTTAGGCTGATGAATGGTGCAGCACATGTATTTATTAATGGAAAACAATGTCACTTTTACATGATCCTTCAAGTGAGGAGAAGTTGGCGTGCATAAGCCATATATTTATAAAAAACTATTTATGAGTGGCACACACCTGTAATCCCAGTACTTAGGAGGTTGAGACAGGAGAATTGCAGGTTCGAGGCCAGCCTCAGCTACCTAAGTGAGGCACTCCACAACTTAGTGAGACCCTGTTTCAAAATAAAGAATAAAAAATAGGGCTGGGGTATAGTTTGGAGGTAGAATGCCCCTGAGTTCAATCCCCAGCACTGCCAAAAAAAAATATTAAATAAAAATACATAAATAAATAAAAAGAGTCAGGGGTGTAGCTTGGATGTAGAATGCCCCTGGGTTCAATCCTGAGTACAAAAAACAAAAACACATTATTTCTGCAGAATCTTGAGGCAAATATAATGGGGTAGCCTTTTTCTTTTTCATTTAATTTCTTAAACTATATTTGAGTATAATAATTATTGCTGTACTTAAATTTAAAATACACAAATTAGTTATTAAATTTGAGTAGCTCCCCAAACAAAATCTCAAACATCCAACAGCAATTTAATCATCAAATGTCGTTAGAAAATGATTTTAAGTGAAGCACTCGAAGTGATTATGTCAACACATACACAGCATGGCACTACTTTCCAAAACCAAAGGTTTGCATTTTATACAGAAACAAACAACAAATTTAAAAAAAACAAAATATTTGTCTATAAACATAGTTTTATTTGTTGAGTAGGCACTGTGCAAGGTTGTTTACCTGCAAAAACTCATTTAATATTCCCAACAATTACATTTTATAGCTGGGAAAACAGAAGTCAAGAGAGGTTTTAGTTATTTGCCCAACTTTGAGCCTGATTCAAAAATATGAGCTCTTGTCCTCTACCTTAAATGGAAGGAAAGGAAAAAGGAGGCAGAGAGAGGAAGGGAGGAAAGAAAAAAGGGAACAGAAAGGCAAGGAAGGAGAGAAGAGAAGGGAAGAATGGGTAGAAAGGAATAAAAAAAGTGGAGGTGGAAGGGAGAAAAGAAATCAGGTAGTGGGTTGTTTTTAGACTAATTTTGTTCAGGCCAATGACAGTTTCTTTCTCATCAGAGAGCTGTTGGAGAAGCAACTGTTCAACACTTGAGAAATTCCTCCAGCCTTAATGACATAAAAACAAAGTCTCTTGTTGGAAGCCTTCTGCCCTCACCCTTTATTTTCTGCCTACAGACATCTGTGTGCCATGTTCTATTTCTAGCTCTGACATCATGATCCAGGGCTGATGAAACCCAGAGCCTGGCCATATCTCAACACAGCCAGCCAACTGAATAGGAAGCTCTGTCTTCCCTGGAAGCACGGGGTGTGAGCTTTACCTGCATTTAAATCCCCCAGAGCTGCAGCCAACACTTTATAAGCAGAGGTCTTGCCTCCCATGGGGTCTCCGACAATCATATAGCCATGTCTTACCAGCATCATCTCATAGATCTGGAGGAAGACATCAGATCAGAAGTTAATCATTGCAAACCTCCCCACATGCAAGTTAGCTGGAAGTTAACGAGGAATGAGGAGCTGAACGGGGATTTTTAAAATTTTTTTGTGTATTGGGGACAGAACCCAGGGACATTCTACCTCCGAGCTATACCCCTAGCCCTATTTTTTATTTGCTTTTGAAACAGGGTCTCAGTTGGTTGATGAAAGGCTCACTACTTGCTGAGGTTGTCCTCGAACCTGCGTTCCTCCTGTCTCAGCCTCCCACATACTGGGATTACAAGCGTGTGCCACCATGCCCGGCTGAAAGGGGATTTTTAATGGCACTTCTAACTTGGTGAACCACAGTCCTTTAGATCTATTGTTTAAATGTTTGTTTTTTGTTTTTTTTTTTTATAAATACCAATAAGTGTGTTTCAGATTGTTTAAGGGATTGGAGCTACTCTTTGTTCCTGATATTTAAGGTCCCTTGTAGCTCAGGCTTGTGATTCTACAAAGAAAGTACATTTGGGGCTTATTTCTTTCATTTTATCATTGTAAGTTAGTTTCACATAGAAAATGACTCCAGGGAAGAAACCCTGAGATTAGCATAAAGCTTTACAGAGGTTCTCCAGGGTCAGGACTGTAGAACCTGAGATATTTGTGATTTCCCTGCCCCAAATGCCTTGTCTTGTTTGTTGGTAACGGCACCACAATTTCCCCTGGGGAGTCACCACTTGGTGGTTCAGTTGACCTAACTTGGGTGGAGCTGACCCATCTCTATGGATTTGCCAGGTCTTAGCTCTGTCACTGATTTAAAGGTGGTCACGTGACTTTATTAGAACGATCCAAAGTTAACGCAGACTCACTGGAACAACTTGGAGAGGGATGCCGTTTTTATTTCTGGGCTTGAACTTGGAAAAATGTAAGCCTAAGGCTGCTGGGAACAAGTGTGGGGACCTGAAAATGAGGTTTTAACACACACACACACCCTCAGAAATGACAAGAGATAGATTACTAATGACATTGTCTAAAAACCTGGATCCTGCTATGCCTGAGGTCAACACATTCCTGCAAATTTCAAATTAGGTGAGTGAATAGATTCCTTTTTGTGGATTAAGGCAGTTTGACTTGGATTTCTATCATTTGGAATGAAGAAAGTCCTGACTAATCCAAAGCTTAATGCCCTCAGAGGCTCTGTCTCATTTTAAATTTAAAAAGAAAGATTAAGGAGGATGGCCATAGAAAATGTCAGATTTTATATTTTTTATTTTGAGGTGCTGGGGATAGAACCTATGGGCATTCTACCTCTGAGCTACACCCCAGCTCTATTTTTTTTTAATTTGGAAACAGGGTCTCCCTAAATTGCTGAGAGCCTCACTAAGTTGCTGAGGCTGGCTTTGAACCTCTGATCTTCCTGTCTCAGTCTCCCAAGTACTGGGATTACAAGTGTGTGCTATCACACCTGGTTAAAATGTCAGGTTTTAAACTCCAACTCCTAGAAACAAAAACTGAAGGCACAACATATTGTTAAGTGTTTTCTAACTCCATCTACTCAGGCACCTCTGATTGCTGTCAGTCCAGCTCGAGTCTACCTTAAGTCTTTCAAGTTCCTGGCTCTAGAAGGCTATAGAATAGGTACATTTCCATAAGGGTACAATGAACCAACCTGGATGATTTTCCCAATAAACCATGGTACTGGCTGGAGTTTCATCTTTTTGATATTCGTATTCAGTGCTTCCAGAAAAACTTCATAGTCTGGCTTTGGAAGAACAACTCCAGGAAACAAATCTGAGATAATTCCCTGATAACAAGAATTCAGGAGAAAGTGGAAAGGATGAAGTATCAGATGTGTGATCCCAATATTTTCTTAAAAAGAGATCCAAAGACAGCAGAAATATTTTTAAAAATTGAATGCTCATTTTTCTTGCATTAAAATTTATCCAAAATTACAATTTATACAAAATTACAATTTTCAACATTATTATTTCCTTTCCCAATCATTTTAAAGTTAGCAAATATTTAATGAGTCCATAGTACTATCTTCTAGTCATTGTACTAGACATGAATAAGAGCATCATGATTTATCTTTATGGAGCCCCCAGCCTGGTAAGGAAGATAGGCATTACATTAGATACAAGGGAAATTAATTACATTGGATAAAGACAACTCCTTAAACAGCAACTATTATCCTATTAGTGAAACCATTTTCATTAAAATTAGGAACTAGACAGGGATTTTGCTGTTACCATTATTATTTAACATTTGGTGTATGTGGATGTGGGGTGGGGAGATTCGCCCACAGAAATGGATGAGAGAGGGTGTCAAGAGATAAAAGAAGATATGGGGAAGGTGCCAAAGAAAGTGTTTCATCTTCAGAGGGTGAGTCTGGGTCTTTGGCCAAGGTCCCAAACCACCGCATACCTGAAACAGAGGGACATCTTGAGCTAAGAACTTGGCCAGGTTGACATCAAGCAAGGCCCGGAGCAGCAAGACACTTTCATTCTCCTCCGGGTACTTGAGCTTCAGGTTGCCTGCGGCGGTGAGCACAGACTTGACAGCCCGCATGCCGTAGTCGTAGTGATGCTGGGAGGAGAGCTGCTCCGAGCACAGGCGGTAGGTCGCCACGATCTTCTGGGCGAGACTGGGAGAGCAAAGATATGACTGAAGTTCCTGGACCCTCTCCACCCCTCAGAGAGCAGACCTGCCCATGGACTTGATGGACAAACCAGATCAAAAGTCTTTTAATAGTGTTATCATAATAAGTTAAGGGAACAAAATTCTCTTTCAAAGTTAGGATTAAAAAAAAAAAGCACACACAAATAAATGTATAACATGTACTATATATGAAATCACACACATTACATATATTTTTGTGTATATATGAATGTACGTGCACATGCACACATATGTTTGGGAAGCATACATCAAACTATTTATATTAATTCCTATAGAGGGGGACTAAGGATTACTGAAGGGAAATTCACTTTTTTTACTCCTGCGACATTATAATCTTGTTCAATGTCCATTTTAGTTTTCAGTTCCAGAAAACCAATAAAAAAAATGTAGCATTCTCAGACATGACACATGTATACTCATGTGTGTGGCCATTTCCTGTTTTTCCTGGACATGTCGCAGGACCCCATCTCCCAGCCTGCTGTACAGTCAGGGTAGGCCACACTGCTGTGCTCCAGCCAGTGGAATGTGAATGGAGTGACATATGCTATGTCCAGGGCTGGCCCATTAAAAACCTCCTCCATGAGATTCTCCCTGTTGCAGTCTTGAGACACAAGTATCCTGGTCCCTGAACCAATTCCTTGGGAGAGAACTGCTCCTGATCATAAACATCTATTTTGAATTTCTAGTGAGTTAATACCAAACTATTGTCATGCTAAGCCATTGGAATTTGGGGGTCAGGGTTACTCTAACTCATATACTGATGTATATTCCCCTTATGGGAATCCTCTTTACAAAAGATTCAGTTTAAAAACAAAGATTTTGTGTTGTTCACCAGCACTTAGCACAGGCCTAAGCATAAGGTGGGTGGCTCACAGCGTTTTGCTCATTGAATAAATAACTGAACCGCATGGGCAAACCAATGGAATCCAGGACTACTATAGAAAAAAATAACTTCAACCTTAGATGACAGAGGAAGCTTCTTGGCCCAGAAAGATGACATATTCTATTAAGAATTTCTGCAGCCCCTTGAATTACAAACAAGGGTACTCATATACGCACCTGTGTCTATATCTGCTGTAACAACAACAAATCCATTGACTGTGGCAAAGACAATGTAAAACACAGATGTAAAATTTGGAATAGTTCAATGAAAGCCATTTTACCATGCTTATTCATAACTCTGGGTGCATGTGTTGTGTGTCTGTGTACACATATGCATATAAAGACACTGATGTGTGTGTGTGTGTGTGTGTG
>PVLC010020273.1:6749-29412 GCA_004027655.1 Graphiurus murinus | reverse complement strand
CCCCACAAGAGGGAGGACTATGTCTAGGTTGGTCACTGAAAATTCACAGCGTGGTGTTCGACAAACACCAAACTCTGAGTTGCATCTCTGTTGAATGAAAGAACAAATAAATACATATCCACTTAAAGAAGTGTCTACCACAATCCACAAGCATATGCTATATTTACCTTTCAAATTACACTGATTGAGAAATGAGTTATAATGCCTCATGTCAGCGAGAAGTCTTAGGGAACTCTCAAATACTTCTGAAGAACAATTTTGCTGCATGAGACAAAAGACTGAAAGTGATTGTTTTATTTTTTATGGTTTTGGATCAGCAAATACACTCATGAGAATGTACCCTAAAACAGTAATTTGGGAATGTGTGAACATATTTGGTCCCAAGGATATTCATCGTAGTGTTGTTTAAAATTGTGAAAAAAATTTAGATAACTTAAATGGTCATCAGCCGAGGATTGACTGAGAGATTTGCATTTAACTGAATGATAGAATCTTATGAGGTACTAAAATAATCATTTAGAAATACTTTAATAGCCGGGTGTGGTAGCACACGCTTGTAATCCCAGCATTTGGGAGGCTGAGACCGGAGGATCCGGGTTCGCGGCCAGCCTCAGCTACCTAGTGAGGCACTCCGCAACTTAGAGAGACCTGTGTTTCAAAATAAAGAATAAAAAATAGGGCTGGGGGTATAGCTCGGAGGTAGAATGCTCCTGAATTCAATCCCCAGTACTGCAAAAAAAAAAAAAAAAAAAAAAAAAAAGAAAAGAAAAGAAATACTTTAATGAGATGATAAGAGGTTTATGATACATTCTGGTGCAAACAAGGCAAATGTAGAACCTATGGATCTTAAGTCTGTTTTGTGTTGGTATAACAAAATGGTTGAGGACTGAATGTTTTATTGAAAGAAAGGTCTATTCAGCACTCAGTTTTGGATGCTGAAAGTCCAAGATCAGGCAGCCTTATATGTTTGGCTACTGGCAAGGGCCTCTAGCTACATGTATCGTAACCTGGCAGATGGTGTCCCCTGCTGGGAGAGTCTGGGAGAGATCACAGGAAGCAAGGTAGCAGGGAGGGGCAGGCTCTTTCTGCGACCATTGCTGGCACAGAGACTAATCACTCCTGCAGGATAGCACTCATGTCCTCCAAGGGTAGGCTCCCGTGACCTAAAGCCTCCTAAAGGTGCCAGGGCCTCCATATCACCCCTTTGAGAGCAAGCTTCTGATACATGTACCTTTGGGAAATAACCACACCCAGTCCACAGCAGCAACTATGACTCCATGTTTTATTATAAGAACTTCTGTGTGCACAAATGACTCGAGTCATACATACTAAAATGTTAATGAAGGTATCTGTCATTGGGTGAGATTTTGCTTTTATTGTGACCCTTCCTCAAAACCCCAAACAAAATGAAACGAATAAACCTATGCATTGAGTTGTTGGTTTAACCTGCACAAAAAGGAGTTAATTTAGGTTACTATAAGAAACAATCATTTGGCTGTACATCCTCATGGGCTATATGTTAAGGACAAAAAAGAACATTAGAAGAATTTTCTTTGTAGTAATTACACTGTTAATAATAACAATAATAATAATAATAATAATAATAATAATAATAATATTGTTATTATTGTTTGGAATCTACTTAAGTAAGTTATAGGAGAAAACAAATATGGAATTCTGTTAATGTCAGCAACAAATCACATATTCAGCTTAGGGAAGAGGGAAAAAGTATAAAATATGTAAAATAAACCCCCCAAACTCTGAATTTGTATTGGAAATATTGGTGTAAGCTTCCAATGTATTTTCACTTAAAACATATTTCCTACCTCTGTCCACTGAACAGGCCCAGAAACTAGGATTGAACTAGCAGCCTGGGAAACTTCTAGCATCCACACTGAGGGTGCCAAATACCATATCCCATTCAAACAAACCAGAAGTCTTTGGAGAAATGGCTGGTTCCACATCTGGAGCAGGAAATGTATGAGAAGTCCCTGAACCATCTTATCCTACCAATGGAAACAAGAGAGAGGCTCCGGGGTCAGATCTGAGGACTCTACCACGGGCTGACCAGGTGCCCACTGGCCAGAGCTGGGCAGCCTTGGAGTATCAGGAAGACTAACACAAAAGTGTATGGAAACACATCCATTGTGTTAATCCACACAGAAGATACAGAACAGCAACAAGACAACAATGGACCAAAACTCTCCAGCTGTTGACACCTATGGATAAAACATAACAGCAACAACAGAAAATAAACCAAAGAAAATAGACTGAAATCCATGAGTTACACACAGAACAACAAAAACAATACTCACTGGTTTCTTTTGAAGGATGTTTGGGGACACAACTCACTGTCATGAAAACCATCAAATAAAGGGGGAAAAAATCAAGTCTTCTTCCTGCCTTAATCTTAGAGCTGTGCCTCAGAATGGGGAGATGGATTGTAAATGCTTTCTCCTTATATCGAAGGGTTCCAGCTCAGTATTGATGAGAGATGATGGAGTTAGAATATCATAATTGTTCACCCTCAAGGCATTAATTGAAGTGCACCACCCTCCAGGACTGCGGGCATCCACAAAAGAGAAACCAACAGACAGACACCGTGTGTGATGGAAGTACCCGGCACCACACATGCAAAGTTCTTGCTGAAATATCCAGCTTGAGGATAAACACATCAAGTGATACCATGGAGGTATGACTGGCCACATCTAGAACATGGGAAATCTATGACACCGTGGGCAGGTTGCTGGAACAGTAAGAGGAGGAAGAACTTAGGGCTGGTTCAATTTCTGAGACTCTGACAAAATACGGAGATAATAGACTTGAGTGGAGGAAAGGATGACTTTGGTTCAAAGATTTGGAGGTGGCAATCTATAGCTTCTTGGTCTTGTGGCAGCATAGTCCATCATGGTGGGAGTGCACAGTTGAGAACATACTTCACCTCATGTCAGCAGGGAAGCAATGAGAGAGAGAGAGAGAGAGAGAGAGAGAGAGAGAGAGAGAGAGGTCAGAGGCCCAATATCCCCTTCAAGGATACGCCTCCAATCATCTAACTTCCTCCCATTGAGTCCCACTTCTTTTAGGTTCTATCACCTCCCAATGGTGATAGAAGGCTTGGCCCAGACTGGGGACCAAGCCTTCCACACCACACCACAGATAAGGAGATTTAAGAGTCTTATAAGGCTACTGCAGTGAGCAGCCTTGTGGGGATCCCAATTTGAATAAGCCAAACTTTGACACTCATTGGAGACTTGGTGATGTTAGGATATTGTTGTTGTCTGTTACCTGTGATAATACTACTGTGGTCACTTTTTTCTCTCTCTTTGGTACTGGGGATTGAA
Organism: Graphiurus murinus; assembly: GCA_004027655.1. NCBI lineage: Eukaryota > Metazoa > Chordata > Mammalia > Rodentia > Gliridae > Graphiurus > Graphiurus murinus. The sequence goes on along the minus strand of PVLC010020273.1, from coordinate 26,071 downwards.
CCCAGGGGCATTCTACCTCTGTATACACACCCCCAAGCCTCTTTTAATTTTTTTTTTTTTAATTTTGAAACAGAACAGACTCTCACTAAGTTGCTGAAGGCCTTGCTATGTTGCTGAACCTGGCCATGAACCTGTAATCCTCCTGTCTCAGCCTCCCAAATGTTGGGATTACAGGTGTGTACCACCATGCCTGGCTTGGGACATTTCTTAAAAATCCTTACATTTTCTAGACACATGCTAATTTTTTCCAGATTTAATGATCTCACCGGAACATGTGATAAATGCAGATGCCTCTTCTGTACTTTCTTTCTATTAGATCCTTGAGATCCTTTCATTTTGAAGACTCGAGATGAGCCTCCTTTATTCTCAGTGCTCAGAAATACTCTTCTGTTATTTTATTGATCTTTGCCACAACTCCATGCTCGGTTTTCTCATTTCACAATTCCCTTGGATATATAACGTAGCCTGGGCTGATTCTATATTTCTTTTCTTTAGTCCCTCCAACTTTGCTTCATTCCAGAATAATTGAATTACTTTGAATTAAATGAAGTTGACCCAAAGCCACTTATATCCAACATGGGAGATGCTGGAAATGAAGCATTACATCGGCTGTATTTTGTTACAATGGAGAAAGCTCGGAACACGAGGGAAGATACAAAGACCCTCCTGTTTTTGCACGAGAGTGAAGTTTAGAGCAGGAAACCAGAAGTCACCTTTTACCCTACAGAGACGCAGCTGAGCTAGGAGACTCAGAATCACTGGAAATATTAAGTATTTGAATCAATTATACAAGTGCGGCAAAGGACAATTCTATTTTCTTGGGTCGACCACTAATTGTGCTATAATGTTCTCAACACTTTCATCTGTCATTTCTGGGAAATATTAATAGAATGCTGTAGACCAGAGACTCAGCACAACTTTGGTTAATGCATACACAAATCCCCATGCGTGTCTAAACGCACGATATGGGATCAGGTTAATTTTAGAATGGGAGTGATTTCAGAGCTAAAATGCAGATAAATGCCTTCACAGTTTTGTCACTGTAAGACATCAGATTAAATTGTGTTTGTTAAGAAGGATTGCAGTGAAATACATCAAGCAATATTGCTGTTCTAATTAATTTGTTTATAGAAGTTTAATTCATCTATTTTCCAAAAAATGTAGATTACCCTACAAATACTGGTTTCTTAAGAGTCTTCTAGTTACCAGTCATCAAAACCTAAACTCACAAAATAAATTTATTTTCCTTTGAAAAGATAATGTGCTGTCTCATCTCCTGGAAAACCCAAAGGCCAGTTTCTGGGCAGGTTGAACAGGTGTGCAGCAGTGACTTCAGGCCTCCTTCCCTCTCATCTCTCAGCATCAGCATCTTCTGCATCAGCATTATCATTGGCAGACTGGGGATAGTGTGGTCACCTGCAGCTTCCAGCCACATCTTACCAGTTTAGCACCTCCACTGGAAAGAGGAGTAAGGTTCTCATTAGTTTAGCATCAGTTTTATTTGCAACCCTAAACACGTCCCTTGGTCAGAAATGCTGTCCATTGGCCAAGGGTGGGTCTCCCGCCATGCTATGGGACACTGCCTCCTCCAAGTAGCCAGGCAGGGGTCTTCGTCAGGAACTCAGACTCTATTAATTGTAAAAGGGAGAATTGATGCTGGCAGGTGTGTTAGTCTGTTTTCTGATACTATAATGAACTACCAGTGGCTGAGTATTTTATGAAGAGAAGAGGTGCATTTAGCAGACACCTCTGGAGGTGCAGGGGCATGACCCCCACATTAACCAGGCTCTGGTGAGGATGGTGGCAGAGGGAATGGCCATAGCAGGACTGTGTGTGCATCAGAGATGATGAGTGTGTGTGATGTGTGTGCATGGTGAGGCTGGAAACCAGAATATGGGGAGAGGCTGGGTTGCTCTTTTATAACAGCCCTCTTGTGAGAACTAATCAGGGCCCTGCGAGAACTGTATTAATTTCTTTAAGAGCAGCACCCCCGGGGACCCAATCATGTCATACCAGGCTGCACCAGTCAACACTGTGACACTGGAGACAAGAAGTCCAACATGGGAGCCCTCAGGGATGCATTCGGACCATTTCCCAACCAGAGCCTCGGGTAAACACCTCGAGATAATCTATCATCACGACTCTGTATGGCTGAGCCATTTCTGGGGCTCTGTGCAGCTGACTCTGAGGCCCTGCAGCTCTGTCTTTAGGGGGAGAAGGAGGAGCTGTTTGATGGGAACGAGGAACTTCCAACTCTTGATCTTGTCTTCTTCCTTTCCCTCTAAGGATGCAAAGGCAGCATCATCAAACACACATTTGCTGACAGATCATTGACTTGTTAGAAGTCCTCTGAACAAGCCACCTGCTATTCCTGGAGATTGCAGAATGACGAGGCACACCTCCTCTAGTTATCGACCTGGAGGGAAATATGACAATCACTGCTTTGCCCTTGCTTTGGCACTGGAAAGTTTGCATGGAGAAGAATTTTCTTGAGAATGCGAAGAAGGCTGGTTGTTCTGTTGGTAATACCACCCAGCCACACACACACATGTGGCTAATGATAGCATCTAAGTAAACTTGCACATAAGAGGTTCAAATAGCCGAGTGTTTGTACAGGTGACTAGTCAAGTCTTGTCAAGCTTGAACCCTGCATATATTGAGCGCTGACTGTATACAGGATGATTTGTTGCACAAACACATAAATGACCCCCGCTGTCTCATAGATTGTGATTTGCTTATAATAGGTCACACATCAGAATAACTCTAAGGAAAATGGAGAGGAAGATTTAAATAGTTAAATAAGATAAAATGAGGAGGGGGTTTAGACAGTGAAATGCCAGGAACTTTATGTATATCAGTAAATGAAGTATTAGGCCTAGAACTACAGATAGATAATATGAATAGGATATAAGTACAATTCACTTTTAGGATTTTGCACCAAAGCTCCTTAGTTCTGGGTAAGTTTTTATGTGTGTTCAGTGGCATGCCATTAGGTGATACAATGTCAGACTGAGCAAACCCATGCATTGATTGCTGAGTGAGTATAATTGATCACTTTCCTTTGGCTTGAGTAGAGACTGAGGTTTGTTGATACTTCTGTGTGTCTAATGTGATTTTCACTCACTATTTGGCTTGCTTATGGAAGAAATACACATTCACATGGGAGGGACAAGACTCACCAGACGATGGTTGTTCAAAGCCCGGGGATGTGGCCTATGCTTCTTAGCACTTAACTGCCCTTGTGTCCTGCACACCATTTCCTTGTGATTGAGCTCCCTGTTGACCTTCACCATAGAAACACGTACAAAATGCTTTCCTGGAAGTAAAGACCATGCCCTAACACCTGGGCAGGGAAATAACTCATCGGAAGGGTTGGAAGACCTGAGCCAATAAAATATGTGTGAGACCCTGGGTTCCATCCCCAGCACCTACAAATAAACAATCAAAGTTCTCCATAAGTTCCAGAGTGAAATAAGCATCCCGGCTACCGTGGATAAGAGTAAGTAGTGTTACCGAGGTCTGCCCTCCATTCACTTCCTTGGATCTCATGGGGGACGTTCTCTTGTTCCCTGTTGACACGGAGCCTCTGGGCCCATCTCAAGGACTGTGTGTCCCTGAGATGACAGCAAGCCGTGTTCCAGGGACAGAGGAGCATGGCAGGCCAGTGATGTCAGGACCAATCACGAGTTCTATCAGGACACAGGAGACTTTTCCTTTGCTTGGGGGAGCCCAGAGGCCCATTTAGTTCCTCAAGACCTCAGCACGTGATCCCAAACCAGGGTTTTAAGAGTTGGGATTTATTTAAAAGGTAGATATCTTAAACAAATGCATGCTTTTTTTACACAGCCGGGTGCAACATCTACATGTACCATATGTCTTACTAGACAACACATCTAGTGATTGATTGCTCCTTGGATATTTGCTAATGTGAGGCCAATACCAAAAGAAGCCAGAGGGCACAGCGGGGGAGCTGGGCCAGTGAGCCAGGCCTCACCTGAGAGTCTCAGGTGTCTGCCCTGCAGCCAGCACAGTTCTTATATTCTAGGTGAGGGCAAGGCGGCAGCTGGAATCACCCTGAAGGACCTGGAGCTGCTCCCACCTGTGGCCCCAGCCACCTACAAGGCCCACACAGTGCTAAACCTGTCTTTATTGAGTTGGAGTGTTAATTATAGGTTGAGGCCTGTTGTAGTGCACGTGGTTATTTTGGTCTCTGTGGCAGTAAACACGTTTGCGAGTCCTTTAACTGAAGCCACTAAGTGGATGGATGGTTGATGTGACATAATTCCAGCTATTAGCTGTCAATCCTTCCACTTTTCTCGATGCTGTTTTCTCTCTTCTTTACGTTGGTGTGACAACTTCTGTGGTTTGAAATGTTTTCCCCTGCACTCTCTCCTCTAATCATAAACATATCATAAAATAGACATGCTCTGCTTTTTCAGAGAAGAAAATGGGGACAGGAACTACTCAAGGCCTCTGCACCAGCATGGGGAGAGAATCCAGGTTCCCGCGAGGACTCCCTGCTCTCCGAGGCTGTGCAGCTTGGACCCGTCCAATGAGCATCTGTGAGTGACAGGTCTCAGGCCAAGCTGCAAGGACACCTGTGAGGCTAGGTCTTGAGAAACCCATAGATGGCATCGGTCCAGGCCTGGACCTCAGGGGCTGAAGCCTCTATTTGCATTTTGCTGGCTCCTCTCTCCTTCTAGGGCTGGCCTCGTCCTCCAGTGGATGGCAAAGTGGCTGCAGTTGCCGCAACATCGCATATAGACTCTAAGATGTCCAGAAGAAGAGGGGGTTTGCCTTTCCCTGTGCTTTTCATGGAAGCAGGGCAACTTTCCCCACAAGTGCTCCTAGCCGAATCCCATTGCAGTTCCATTTAATCTAGCAGCATGTCCGTGCTCACCCTTCTAACAGTCTTTGGGAAGAGAAGGGGTCCCCTAATCTGCTTAGTCAGCTGACTGGAGTTGGTTGTTGCTGCATTAGTGAGTGCAGTAACTGCTATGGTCTTAACATCAATTGATTTAAAGTAGAGAGTGATTCAAACACATTGGTCTGGGGTGTGGGAGATTGTTGCTCTCAGGATGCCGTAACTGGACCCCTCTGCATCCTCAAATCTCAGTGCATCTCCTTGCAGACCAGCTCAGAGCTTGGCCATGGGGCTTTTTTTTTTTTTGCCAACAAACAAAGGGAAAATGCTGCATGAGGGGCCTGTCTTCTGCTTGCTCATAAGAACTGTTATGGACCAATCACATCCCCCTAACTTCACAGGTTAAGGTTGTAAAACTCAATGAGACTCTATTTTAAGTTAGAGCCTTTAAAAAGGCATTTGAGGTTAAAAGAAGCCCTAAGGGCAAGACCAAGGATCCAGTAGGATTGGCATCCCTACAGAGAGTCTGAGATATCATGGACTGCTCATTCTGTGCATGAGCACGAGGAGAGGACCATGTAAAGACACAGCAAGAAGGTGGCCATCTGCAAGCCAGGAAGAGAGGCATCCCAGAGCCCACTGCTGGTGGCCCCAGGATCTTGGATTTTCAGCCTCCAGAAACATGAGAAAATACATTTCTGTTGTTTAAGATGCCCTGGCCTGTTACTCTGTGATGGAAGCTCCAGCAGACTGAAACACAGAATCCACGTCCACCAGGACAGGAAGAAGCCAGGCCAGGTCAGCTGGGTGATGAATACACAGAGCTGGTGTAGTGGTGTGGATTTAGAATGTCCCCCTGGCTCTCAGGAAAACAAGGTAGCCATGTTGGAGGCAGGGCTTGGTTGCTAAGGAGAGGTCCCTGGGGGTATGGCGTTGGGGATTATGTAAGGTTCTCTCCTCCTCTGCTCTCCTTTGCTTCTGGCTTCCATGATGTGAGAGCAGAGTCCCAGCTCTCCTACTCTCTGCTTCCTACCACTATGCCCTGAGGTCTGTAGACCCTGGCCTCACATGCACTGAACCCAAAATCTCCAAGAATCTGTGAGCAGATACACCTTCCTTCCTCTAAGTTTTGTGGGCAGTCATTTTGGATGATAGCAATGGGAATGTTGAATGAGACAGCTGGTTATCTGGCCATCCGCTAACCACAGGTGAGAACACAGGAGAGCTACCTACCCAAGTTCAACCCAGCTCTCTGACCGCAGAATTTAGGGGCAAATAAATGCTTATTGTTTTATGCTACCACATTGGGGGATGTTTGTTATTTGACTACTGATAATGGATGCATGGAGCATGTGTGGCATCTTTAGTCACGTGCTGAGTAGCACACACTTCTGCTGGTCTGATGTGCAGTGTAATTTATCTGCACCGTGAGTCAGGACCATGTCCCCAGGGATCAATCAGCCTAGGGGAAGACACAAGGAAGGCTGCGTATAAAATAATCACAAGGACCTTCTAGTTTGAACTTTATTTGGATGAAGAGAGACAGAGTCTCCAGCCACAAGACAGCAGCTATTTAAGTGAGGTGTGTGATGACAACAGGCTCACATATTCTCAATGGGAGGAACACAGTATGGAGTGGTAGGGATTGTGGGGAGCTGGGAGGAGCATGCTCTTTAAAGAGGACGGGTGCTTTCTAGCTGTGACCCTTGTTGCCAGGTACACATGGGGACTCAGTGATTTGTACTAGAGATTCCAGTATTTCACCAGAAACCAGAAGTCTGGATTTTTATATAATGCCTCCTATTTTTGCAACATTGATTCAGGGCTGGAATTCAACTCTGTAGTAGAGTGCTCGCTTTGCATTCTCAAAGCCTTGGATTTGGTCCTCTTCACAGCCAGAACAAAAATAAAAACAAAGAAAGCTAAACACACACACACACACACACACACACACACACACACACAGAGAACCACTACTTCAACTAAAAACAAAATACTATGCATGCTAAATAACTAATTTAAGAGTACACTGCCACTGTATCACCTGTGGTACATACCGGCTGGCCAACAGTAAAGTTTGAAATCAGTGAAGTACTCTTATGTCAAGAAATCCATTTGCCTAAGTGTTTTTTCTCTCATTTGCTGGGGATTTGCATATTTACAGTGTACACAGATACAAATGGAAGGCTTTGCACCAAAGTGGGCTCTGAATCCAAGCTATAAAAAAAAATAAAGAGAACAGTGAAGAAAACACAGACTTTGATTACAGGTCTTCCTGCTTCCCAAGCTCAGAGCTCAGAGAAAACAAACAGATCAAACACAAAGACCTAATACATGTAAACCCAGTTCAAAAAGCTTCCCAAATTCAGGAAACAAATAAATGAGGCTTTGATCCTTTGTTTTTCAAAATGATTCCTTAGCCAGAAGGTTAGCCTCCTCCTCCTCCTCCTCTTCCTCCTCCTACTTCTCTTCTCCCTCCTCCTCCTCCTTCTCTTTTTCTTCCTCTTCCTCCTCCTCCCCTTCCTCCTTCTTCTTTTCATACTCTTCCTTCTTCTCCCCCATTCTTCTCCTCCTTCTCATTATTATTAGTAGTAGTAATAGTACTACTACTACTACTACTACTACTACTACTACTACTACTAAGGATTGGATCCAGGGACACTCTACCACCGAGCTACATCCCCACTCTTTTTTATTTTGAGACAGACTCTTGCTAAGTTGCCCAAGGTGGCCTCAAGGTTGTGATCCTCCTGCCTCAGCTGTGGTCCTCCTGCCTCAGCCCCCAGAGTTGCTGGGATCACCGGCATGTGGACCACCATGCTCAGCACAATTTCTTGTCATAAGGAAGAGACCTCCTTTTGCTTTCCTTTTCATCCATCTTGGGCAGCTGGAAGCAAGTTTAAGTGACTGACGGATGAGTGTTCCAAATGGGTTCGTAGGCAGTTGACTCTTGGGGCGAGTGTTGGGTGGTGGCTTGGTATGTGTCTGAGCAGGCTGGAATCAGGGGAGTGTGGCTTTTTTTTCTGGTCCATCCTCCCGTTATGTGGAAGGTTACCTAACTTCTCCATTTCTTAATTGAAAATGAGAATAAGAAAAAAACAAAAAACACCTACTTGACAGTGTCCTGAAGATACAATGAGAACCAGCCCCTCTTATGGCAGGGCTGGAAAGATAGCCTGGGGCCCCAGACATCCCATGGGGTTTGGTGGCTGGCTCGTTTTAAGCAGGGGTTTACCAGGGGGAGTCGGTCAGAGGGGATGTAGCTTTGGAATCAAGCTGGATAAGAGTCATTAAAATTGTCCTTTATGGGGCTTCTGTGAAACAGCTCAGGCTCCTGCCAGGGCAGAAGGCTAAGGAATCCAAAAAGAATCCCAGGGCTGTTCCCAAAGCACTTTCCGCAGCGACATGGCTGGCGCTGGCCTCCGCAGCAATCCTTTGCTATAGAGTTGGTTGATCCCAGCAGAGCACAGCGATGCTGTAATGTAGAGATAAAGCACTCGGGCCTGAAATGGCCAGGTATGGGGCATGTGGGGCTGCCCCCTGGGTTTCAAAAGCCAGGAGAAATCACATTCTGTACACAGGTGGTGGGGGCTTCTGGCTTCTCACTCACTGCCTCTTTTGGTGGTCTTTTTGCTTTCCTTCTATGTCCTAATAAGGAAGGTTCTTTCTAGGGCAAAAGAAATCCTGTGTTAGGCTTTCTGTGTGTGTGTGTGTGTGTGTGTGTGTGTGTGTGTGTGTGTGTGTGTGTTTCTGAGGATTAAACCCAGGGGTATTCTACCTCCAGCTACACCCCAGATCTTTTTAATTTTTATTAAAACAGGGTCTCATCAGGTTGCTGAGAGTCTTGCTACATTGCTGAGGCCCTTCTTGAACCTGAGATCTTCCTGTCTCAGCTCCTCAAGTACTGGGAGTAGAAACAGAGGCCGCCATACCCAGCTGGTGTTTAGCATTTCTGAAGGAAGAGTTGCTATGGTGGGAAATGCCAACTGATTCTCGAAGTATCATACAACTGTCAGGAAGGGGACGTTGGATGTTATTTGAGGGCTCCATCAACTTTTTTTGGTGCATTGTAATCATACATCTTTGTTAGGTACAAGCTGGTAGAGGCCTGAACCTCTCATTTAACCCTTCCCCAATTCCCACCCCATTCCTTCCCCCTCCCTCCTTCTCAAGTTCAGCTTAGTGATTGACTTTGATACGATTGTGAAAGTACATCATGTGCATTACGGTGCCCCCCCCATCACCTTCAGTTAAGTCACCTTCTTTGCTCATCTGAGGTTTTTCCTTCTTTGTTTAGAGTCCTTCTTATGACCCACTTTCTCCCTAGCTTTTGCATATTAGGGAGAACATATTATTTTTCACATTTTGTAACTGACTAATCTCACTTAACATAATGTTTTCATCAACTTTTTAACAATCATCTTTAAAACCTTTCATGGAAGCGTCATCTAAGTCTTGTGCATTTGGCTCCATGAACTTGTACCTCTGGATGCAGCTACTTGGAGGCAGATCTAGAACCTTCCACCACCCGAGTCTTTCTGAACCTGTCTGTTACCAGGAGAAAGCCCTCAATAAACCCTCTAGCTTCTCTTCACTTGGTTGACTTAGGGATCACTGACGTGGATGGCCACTCGTCTGGGCAGTACCTTACCAGCCCCCACTGGCTTTGCTGTGGGTCACACCACTGGCATGTGGGTCGTCATGGTAATGGTGGCCTCGGTTACTCTTCAGGGGTCTGAGGCCACTTTTGCTGAGAACACTGTCTCTTCCCTTGGGCCCCCAGATGTCCATGGGTGACTGGAATGGGCTAGGAAGCCTGGGCATCTCTGTCTCCATCCTGTGCCTGTCTCTTCCCTGCCTTAACTTTGGGGGTCAGATTTCGACTTAGTTCTGCATGTAGACTTGGTGAATATGCAACAATTTTCTTTGAAACTCTCATAAGGGGGTAACCTAGCTCAGACTTGCCTAGCCTCTCTCCTCCCTCTTTGAGGCTAAAGACACTCGACCAGCCATCATGACCAGAAACTCCAGACTCAGAAAGCGTTGAAAGGAGGGTGACAACGAGTTCCTGGAAGATGTCCACTTATGCCCACAAAAGACACACGAATGTCTCCCCCCTTTATTCTAGCCAGTCCCTTCCCCTCATTATCCCTGTCCTGTATCTGTGACCCCCAATACCTGGAGTGGAGATGGTGATTTGTGAGCTCATCTCCCTCTCTCCTCTCTGGCCATTGAATAAGCCTTTCTTTCTGCTGGACACTCATCCCCGGAACGTTGGTTTTTCCATGGACAAGCCTCTGGGCCAAGGCTGGTAGCACCCTTGAACAGAGTGATTACTCTCCACTGGGAGTGCTCAGCCAGGTGTCCAGGTCCCTCTCCTGCTCAGGAACCCACATCATCCCATCAATCTCGAGTGCTCCCTGGGCACCATGTCCCCGAGGTTGGTCCAAGAGCCGTTCTCTGCCTATTGCTGCCTGTCCTGTGCCATAAAGGTAGCACTGGGCACTTGCCCACGCTTCTCTCTGGATGGACAGGCAGGTTGTTTTAATTGCCTATTAGAAAGTTGGTGTGATCACTCGGTCAACAGTGTTTCTTGGTTCAAATGATCTCGCTTTTGAAATCTCCCCGTCCTCTTCTCTCTGCTGATCTCTGTGACTGCTTCCTCGTGGGACTGTTTTTCAGGACCACTGTTAGCCACTTCATAAAGTCCCATGCCCTTTGCGAGATTCTCATACTTTCTTTGAAAGCAATTTGTTGAGTCCTTTCTGAAACAGCCAGCATTGGTGCCTCCTGGCAGGGACCGGCTCATAAAGACATCAGTGAGCCGGGGGAAGGCAGGAGCTGCAGGTAAGTGGGAGGGAGGTTTGAAAGGGGCTAATTTCCTGACGGTCACCGGTGGGGGAGTGTTTGCATGTTGTGACATCTCTTTCTTCCCGGACAACCTGAGAACCGGGGGTCGAGTTCAAGCATGCTCAGCTAACAAGACCTTCTTGCGTTCAGTTTGAAGTCTGTTGCTGTCGAGAATCTTACACTTGCCACTTCTGAGGCCCGTCTTCTATCCCTCAGCCCCATGCTGCCGTCTTTGATTAGTGGCATGTATCCCTGGGAAGGGGACAGTTGTCACTGGAATGACAGAGGCTGAATGCTCATTTGCATTGCATGAGCATGGAGGCCTGCCTGCCTTAACAGAGATATGCAAAACCTAGGGCCAGAATGATTAGAGGAAGCATCAGGAAGTATAGATAAAACCCCAGACATCCCCACAGCGGGGGACACTGGCAGAGAGCCTCCTTTTAATGAATATACATTTTGACTTCTCCACTACAAGGGAATTAGGGCAGGAGATTTATTTAGACCTTCCTAATTAATAGCGCAGATAGACTATGCTTTTTTTTGGTCTTATCTATTAACTTTATCTCATTAAGAGGGAGGTGGAAATGGGTTGCACCTCCCACTCCCTGGTAAGAATGACCTTTCTTTATAAGCTGGGCCTGAGGAGGTATCTGGGCTGTGGGGACCTGTGTGGGGCTGCGCCTTGGAGGCCATTGTCTGTCATGAGATGGGGTATTTTTTCATAACCACTGGGGACGGGGACATGGAATCAAGTGGAGGCCACCCTCCACTCATTCTATTGGAGATGTCTGCAGGGTGCAGGGCCAGGCTGGGCCTGAGTTTTCTTGGCCTTGGAACAGCCTTGTGGGTATCTGGAGACAAGCTTCTTGGGTGTGGCCAAAGGTAATTGGCAGAGGGGGGTTCTGCTGAGCTCTCTGCTGACCCGGGTGGAGATAGAGGCTTAGTGTTTAGAAATATTAGGCTAGGCTTGAATTAAGAGGCTGCCATTTTTTCTCCACCCAAAAAGGTTGGATATCAGCACTCCATGGGACACGGCTAATACTCAGGGCACAGAGTGTGTGCACCTTTATCCCTGGATCCGCTCACTCTGTCTGTGGGGGCCCTGCCTCCCTACTCTGCCCTGCTGGTATGTCACTTCTCATCGTTACTAGTGGGTCACCTTGGGCAGAAGAGGATTGTACCTACAGACTTAGGTATATGAGAAAGGCTGGGTTTCTTGACTTTTTAAAAGACAGAATTCAGTAAGACTCTGAGGCCACGTAACGGGAGGCAGAAGAGAAATTCAGCCCCTGTCATTTTGGAGTTTCCTATATCTTCTTCCCTTTGGGGGTATAAAAATCCTGGATGTTTTGGTGAAATCAGGGGGTATTCTGGTCTTCAGCTGTCTGTTCACTATAGCTGTCAACTCAGTGTCTTTGAAGAATGAAGAAGCTTCTGCTGTTTCCTTTCTTCCTTCCTCTCTCTCTCTCTCTCTCTCTCTCTCTCTCTCTCTCTCTTTCATTCATTCTTTTCTTCTTTTTTGTACTGGAGATTGAACGTAGAGGAATTCTACCTTCAAGCTATGCCCCTAGCTCGATTTTATTTATTTGGAAACAGGGTCTCGCTAGGTTTCTGAGAGTCTTACTACGTTGCCGAGGCTGACTTTGAACCTGTGTCAGTCTCCCAAGTACTGGAATTACAAGCGTGCCACCACACCTGGAAGCTTCTGTTTTCTCTTCCAATGCCAATTGTGATCTCAAAAGACAATTTTATCACAAGCATGCATGTGTGTGTGTGTGTGTGTGTGTGTGTGTGTGTGTGTGTTTATGTGTGGTACTGGGGACTTGGGACTGAACCCAGGGATGTTCTACCTAGAAGCTACACCCCAGTCCTCTGTCTATAATCTATTTATCTTCTATTATCTGTCTATCTATCTATCTATCTATCTATCTATCTATCTATCTATCTATCTTTCTTTCTATGTAGTATCTATATTGTTTGTTTTTCTGTTTTGTTTTGTTTGTTTGCTTTCAAACAGGGCAGGGTCTCCCTACATTGTTTAGAGTCTTCCTAAGTGGCGGAGGCTGTCCTCAATCTTCCTGTCTCTGCTTCCCAAGTACTGGGATCAGATGCATGCACCACTACACCAGACACAAGTGTTTTCACTAAGCTTCTTCTGGGGTGTTCCATGGCCCCCACCAACATGTGGTTGGTGAAGTTTCCAGGCGTGAGTCCTTCCTGGGTTGTGCTCCTTGCAGCAGGGTCTTGCCTTTGTTATTCCCTGCTTCATCCCCAGAGCTTAGACCCGTGCCTGGCTCAGAAGAAGAGCTCAATAATTATTGAGTGAATGATGGAAATGGAGAACCCTTTGGGGTGAATAGATCAGCAAATGTGGGCTTTCAAGAATGACCCGGATACAGTTCTCCTCGGACTGGTCGGCAGCCAACGGAGGCAGAGAAAACATTCCTGAGACTTGTTTACCCTTTGCAGAGAAACAGGCCTGAGGGACAATAAAACACGAGACAGAAAGAAATCCAATATGGAGTTCTCAGTAAACTTGCCACAAGCGGTACATTTTATAATTTACTACTGAATGTAAAAGAACATGATCTTTTTTTAAAAAGATATGTTTATTACAATAGAACATACATACCTAAGTGTATTGTGCATGGTTAGGGGATCTCCAGCTACCCAGAGTCAGAAGGAGAAAGAAGGTTGTCAGGGTAGACCCCCCCCCTGCCCCTCCAAGCTATCGAGCTATAGTCTCAGTCTCTCTCTCTCTCTCTCTCTCTCTCTCTCTCTCTCTCTCTCTCTCTCTCTCTCTCTCCCTCTCCTTCTCCTTCTCCTTCTCCTTCTCCCTTCTATCTGCCTCTTACACTCTCTCTTCCTCTCTCAGTCTCCCTCTCTCTTTCTTTCTCTAGTGCTAGTGGATGTGTGCAAACATTTATGTGGAGTGGATTTCCACGCAGATCTGGAATCACTGGGCTTCCTAGGGCATGTTCCCCAAGAGCAGAAACAGAGATGGGTCTTGTCTTTCAAGTGGATGGTAGAGGAAGAACCTGAAAAGAAGAAATAAGGGAGAGAGAGGAGGTCAAGGAGAAGCTGAGCCAAAGTGATGGTTTGATCAGAGTCCACGGGGCAGCCTGACGCCACGGAGAGCCATGCAAGGTGACTGGTACCAAGGACTTGGCCTTGTAAGCACTTTTGCAACATTTTAGCAGTTAGACATTGGCTACGGACCATTCCCAAGGGCTGGGCACAACGGTGAGGTATTCTACAGTTGACATCCCCACCAGCCAAGTTAGTCTCTCTTCAGCAGCCAACATGGCAGAAGCAGGGAGTTGGTACCTGGACCATAGGCGAGCAGGGGATCCCACATCTTCGACACAAGAACATGGATACTATGGTGGGCGGTAGTGGGGACTGTATGGGCCTGAACCATGTAAAGCCTGCCAGGGTCACAGGAGCACTTCAGAGGTTCCGAATCCTCCCAAGTGCCAGTCTTTTATTTCTCCACCTGGGCCCTCCTTCCCTCTGCTTCTAATTTCTGCAGTGCAATACCCTGGCATCTCTTAGTGGTTTTAATTCACATTTCCCTGAAGAATAATGAGGATGAGCCCCTTTCCCTCCTGCTTATTGCTATGTGGTTATTTTCTTTGGAGAAGTGTCTCAAGTTTGTTGCCAGTTTATATATATATATATATATATATATATATATATATATATATATATATATATATATATTTGGGTCATCTGACTTTTCTTCACGGCAGGAGCTCATTATCTATTCTGGACAGTCATCCTTGTCATAGAGCTATCTCCTCCAGCCCTGAGCTTTGCCTTTTTTACTCTTGTGATGTGTCATTTGCTGAACCGAAGTTCTTAATTTTAATAAAGTCTAATATATCATCCTTCCCCCTTCATGGTCTGAGCTACTCTGTGTTCTATTTAAGGATTCTCTGTTTGCCCCAAGGCCATGAAGATTTTCTCTTTTTCTGTCGTCCAGGAACTTTGTTTTAATTTTCACCTTACATGATGAGATCTACAAATTATTTGCAATTGGTGTTTTGCTGTGGTGTGAAGCTGTGGCACCCTTGTCAGAAACCAAGGAACTGTATATGCAGTCTGCTTCATATTTTCCATTTTTGTATTATTGCTATTGTCTATTCCAGGAGCTCTCAACCAGGAGTCAATGCTGTGCCACCAGAGAACATTGTGTAAGTTATTGTGTCACCTGTACAGGCAGGCTGGCACTGGCCCTCTAATGGGTAGAAACCAGGGATACTTCTGAACAACCTGTACCACCCAGGACAGCCCCATACCCAAGGATCTTCCAGCTCCAACATCAGAGTGCTGAGGTCAGAGACCTATTTTAAAGTCATGCAGAAACCATGTTGTGCCACCCACCAGGGTGGTGGGAATTTGCTGCCTTCCCTGGTCTGTGTGACCCTCCAAACCTGCCAACATCTTCTTTTTTCTTGGGTTTGTCTCTAGATTTTTGAACCATCTTGCCAATTTCTAAAAAAAAAAAAAGAAAGAAGAAGAAGCCCTGCTGGGATTCTATAGAATCTGTACATTGATTTGGAGAAAATTGACACCTTTCTAAAGACAAATCTTTTAATCCACAAACATGATATGCCCTTCCATTTTACTAGTTCTTTAAAATACTCTAAATTTTCATTTGTGTTTTCCTCTATAGAAGTCATGCATGTTTTTGGCTAGCTTTATTCCTAGCTATTTGATATTTCTGCTGAGATTGTAAAGAGTATCCCTGGAGTAGTGGAATCATTACAAGAATTCAGCACCCCGCCACATCCCTGCCCTGGCACAAAGTAATTGAGTTGGATATGCAGGTGACAGATGACCAGAGATGGAAACATGAAGAATGGATACTCTTCCCAATATCATGTGTGATCCATGTATTATAGTCATTAAGCTATGGATTTTAAAGTAGCTATGACTAACATATTCAAGAAAATAAATGTCAAAATGGAGAATTTGGGTAGGAAATTAGATGCCATAAAATGAAACCTGCACATTCTATAACTCAAAAATGCAATACTGAAATGACATACTCCATACATGGGTTTAACAGCAGATTAAGCAGATTAGGCACAGCTGAAAAGAGCATTAATGGATTGGTGAAAGAGTAGGAAATACCTAGATAATGTGCAAAGGGGAAAAATGATAGAAAACACATGATCCAGCTATACTACTCCTGGGTATCTTTCCAAAGGAACTGAAATCAGAATATTATAGTGATACCTGCATGTCCATGTTTATAGCTGCACAATTCACAACAGCCAAATCATGGAACCAACCTAGATGTCCATCCACAGATGAATGGATTACAAAATTACGAGATATACACACAATGGAATCCTACTCAGCAATAAAGAAGAACAGAATTATGTCATTTGCAGGAAAATGGATGGACCTGGAGAACATTATCTTAAGTGAGATTAGCCAGTCATGAAAAGTGAAGAGTCCTATGTTTAGAAGCCAGGGTGTAAAACTAGAATCCCTCTTTCCAAACCAAGCCATGAAACCTAGAAAGGTCACCATCTGACCTTCTCCCTTCCCCTTCAAAGATCCTCATGTGACAGGTGTCCTGTTGGATACTTGGGAGGAAAGCAATGCCTCCCAGAGACACAGGAGGGAAGCCCAACAAATAGCCTTTGGTGAGGTTCCCCAAGTTTATTACTATTAGATCGTACTCTTATGTATCCAATCGTGTTTCTTCATACCTGTTCACAACATCTACCAAAATACAGTCTCCCTGGGTCTGGGGTGTACATTATGCATAGTCTTGTTGTGTAAATAGCACCATACGCTATACACTCTTTTGAGACTGACTCAATATGATCCCTTTGAAACCCACCCCACCCCGTTTTGCAAGAGTCCAACACAGAGCCCACAGCATAGTGGGGGGCCCCCAAGCTGTGGGAGCTGGTGCTATCTGTCCATGAAAACATACAAAGTAATTTCTAAAAATGATGCTCAATTATACACACAACCTTGGGACTTAAAGAGATCCAAGTTAACAGGTGCTGAGTTTTAGGAATGGGAGGTGCCTGGAGGCTGAGTGGAGCTCTCTGCCCCTTCCCTCCTCTCCCCTGCCTTCCCCTCCTGCATCCTTTGGTTTAAGGAACAGGTCAGCTCTGAATTCCCCAGAGGACAGAACAAAGTGCTGAGCTGGGAGACAGGAGATGTCTCTGCAGAGCCTGGTGGGGTCTATTAACATGTCCAAGGAGAGGCTGTGTCATCCCAAGGTTTGCTCTGTCAGGGACTGAGCTGTCAGGGAAGAAATCCCACTGGGAAATGCAGGACGCTCCATTCAGAGCCTCTCGGAGGGGCAGAACTAGCTTCAGCCATTGGCTCATGCTGGTCAAAGTGGCAAAGTCTGTCATGCGAGGAGGCTGGAGCCTCTTAACCCAATGACATTAAGTATTCTCCTGACTAAGTCTCCCTGGTTTTCCTGCCTCACAGGCTGTTGGTGATTATCTGTGAGGCCCACGCTGGCCTGTTCATAGGAGATAATGCAGGGATATAGGGACCCTCGCTCAGTGTGAGCCCCTTCTCATTCTAAAACCAAGCCGATGATTCTCTGAACACTGTTTGGCTTCTCGATGATTCTCTGAATGCGATTTGGCTTCTTCTGTCCCTGGAGACAGAACGACCTGGTCATGCGGGGGCAGGTTTCCCAGGAACCGTGGCAATTACAAGTCACGGTATAGCTGTTTATTGAGCACTTACTGGGTGCCAGGCTCCCTGTGAAGTGCTCTGTGTGCATCCTTATTCAGTTCTCTGGGGTAGGATTACTTGTGTTCGAGAATCAAGGGTACGCTTTAGATTAGTTACAAGTCTACGGTAGAGCAGAGCTGGGATTTGAACCCTGGGCCATTTAACTTCAGAATCTGGGTTCTTGACACAGAATGACAAGTTGCAGTTGTTGTAAGTTAAAAGTGGGTGATTGGGTCTCGTAGGTCACCTGTGAATGCCTGGTTTGCTGGGCCTGTGGGGAGAAGGGTTGGCTTTGGTCTGGACAGCCAGTGACCCCAGTCTGATCCCAGGTGGCCATGCCAGTGAGCCCCTGTCCCAGGAGAATGGAGTTGCTTCTCCTAGGTGACAGGCAATGATATGAACCTTGAAAATGGACCAGTTTTCTAAAAATCAGGAGGTTCATGGCAACCAGTCAGCAGAGACCCAGTCTACCACCCATGTTTGATCCTACAAGGAAAGTACTTGGGGAAGACCAATCTACCTGCCCTTCCCTATTTCTGTTTCCATCAGCCCTTTCCTGCCCTTATCCCCAGCTCATCCCAGCACCTTCCTAAATCTTTAGGAAGATGCTGTTGTTACCGTGTATCATGGTGGTGCGCATCTGTAACCCCAGTGCTTGGGAGGCTGATACAGGAGAGTCCCAGGTTTGAGGCCAGCCTCAGCAAGCTAGTGAGACACTGTTACAATATATATATATATATATATATATATATATATATATATATATATATATATATATATATATAGAGAGAGAGAGAGAGAGAGAGAGAGAGAGAGAGAGATACACACACACACACACACACACACACACACACACACGAGAGTGTAGCTTAGAGAATATCTCTGGTTTCAATCCCCAGTACCACAAAGAAAAAAGAAAGAAAGAAAAGTAGGAAGGAGGGAGGGAAGGAAAGAAGGAAGAGAGAGAAAGAAAAAAGAGACAAAGAAAAAAAGAGAGAAAGGAAGAAAGAAAGGATGCTGTTGGATTTATGAGTTGCTAATAAAAGTCAGTTTGATTGTTAAGATTATTTTTTTAAAAAGTAGCAAGACTAAGAATAAAGTCACTAACACTTATGGAGTGACTCCTCTTTGGGCCAAGAACTGTTCTGTGTGCTATAGATGTATTATCTCAATCCTCAAACAGCCTTTGAGATAAACATGATAGTATTACTGCTTTTTAGAGATGAGAAACTGGGGCCCAAAGAGGTGAAGTACTTTGTCTAAGGCCATGGTGGTGAGGACCAGAGGTGGGGTTCACCCTGGAGTCCTGGTCTAGAGCATAGCACCCCCTCCTATGAGCCAGCCCTGAGCAGCTCCCCCTCCTGAGCTGGCTGTGAGCCTGGCACTCCCTACGGGTGTGCATTGTTGGCCTCTTTACAGAGGAGGGAGGTGAGATGATGCCCAGAGGTTCCGGGAGGATGTCAGCCTGCCACTCCTTAGGAGGGAAAGAGTCACTTGATCCAGCAATGTGGGTTTGGGAACATAAAGAGTTACCTAGCACTCAAGTCTAGTTAGGCAGAAAAGGCTCCAGTCAGAGTAGGTTCCACAGGATCAGATTCTTGAGAGGGAGGAGGCTGGGGAGAGGGCAGGATGGGGGCCAGGTAGGGTGGGTGGGAGGAGCCCACATCAGGTAGCTCAGCTCAGTGTATCTGACATGAACCAGAGAGAAAGAGAGAGAGAGAGAGAGAGAGAGAGAGAGAGAGAGAGAGAGAGAGAGAGAGAGAGAGAGAGAGAGAGAGAGAGAGAGAGAGAGAGAGAGAGAGAGAGAGAGAGAGAGAGAGAGAGAGAGAGAGAGAGAGAGAGAGAGAGAGAGAGAGAGAGAGAGAGAGAGAGAGAGAGAGAG